>LDMZ01063200.1:0-11787 GCA_001455285.1 Sphaeromyxa zaharoni
AAAAAAAAAAGCAAATTCAGTTGTGATCTTTAGCAAAAAATGAATTAAATTTGAAAGACATGAACCGACTGTATTTTTCAGCTACGGTAATATTAAATTGAAGAAGATTGTAGCTAATTCGTTGTAACTGTTTATACAAAAAACGTAGATATTAATTTTACAATAATTTTTTTCGTACAAGCCAAATTTAAGGGAATTGATAATAAGTGGAAAAAAACAAAAAATTAAATTTATTCTATAAATGGAATGATTTGATAATCTTTGTTTTGAACAAGATAGCTTTCTGTGGAGCTTTAAATATCCTTTAAAATATGTGTTTTAACTTGATTAATAAACTTTACCAAGTTTTAACAGTATTATACTTTTTTAGTTCGATGCTGAGGTACTCTCTGGGCTATTCGAAACCAATGGAGTGGCAAATGAGCAGTGATTTTGACCCCGAACTTACTTGCCCTGTCGATTTAGAGTTCTGATCTAGTTTTGGAGAACACAAATCAGTTTGAGGTTTGCGACTCATGGGTATTTAATTAAGATTAGAAGAAAATAAAATTTGACGTGGAGTATTAAAAAACTAACTTTACCACCAACAGGCGGTTTAATTACTTAAATACTTTGTCGTTACGCATATGCACCATAGATGCATTCATGAACCTCGATTTTCTTCTTCATAAATTAAATGAGGATAAAATTTTTTCTATACAGGAAGTGTCACTTTTTAAGATTATCTAGAGATTCAAAATTATAGAAGGATAAATAAAATCTTAATTAGAAAACCTTCTATTATTTGCTAATAGATGCGAAAAAAGTAAACGACTAAAGAATGTAATAATTAGCTATAATTAGGTCATTCAAAAATATATTTGATGCTTAAATATGAAAATCATGACAGATTACGCCGTATGAGAGCCCATTAGGGTAATTAGCAATCGCGTAATTGCTTACTATTTTGTTAAGATGTGATTTTTTCACATGTTTATAGAATCAGCCATAATAGGACTGTTATTAACTGTCCTGAATTTTCTTAATGTTACAGAAAAGGAAAGTAAATTTAAACGATATTCATTGAACACGGAGTATTGAGATATTGGGTAGATCCTGTGAAAATAGGATACGCACACAGTAAATTAATGAGCGAAAGTAAACTCAATATTTCATTTATTGGGCTGTAGCATAAGATTCAACGTTTTTTTAGCCGAATATTTTTGTTTGAATTTTAATTTATCAGTCTTTGATCATTCTGTAGTATTAAAAATGGCAAATTTATGAATTTTATAAAGTAAATAATTGTATACTGTGTGCACGCACAATAAGTACTATAAAAACTTAATTTCCACGCTTCGGCGGGGCGGTTAAAAATATATGTTAGTTTTAAGTTGAGGACATTTGTATGTTTAATTGGTCTTATAAAAATGAGAGGCCTAAACACCGGAGATGTATCCAGACTAGGTCGTTGTTCACGGCACACATTCGTAGCGGGCATTATTCCCTGCGGGTACCGCATTGTGTTATTCATGTTTGGTTTTAAATTTAGTTTTATTGGACTAATGAAAAATTCACTTTGGTTGTTAAATTATGGAATTAAAAAGATTTAAGAAAAGCCGAAAATCTGGATTTCATAGGGAGAATTATTTTATCTGGACAAATTAGCCGGGATTGGACTCTAAACTTTAATATAAAAGATTCCTATTTTGGAGATCAACCTGTTTTAAAGAGGGAAAAATGGAATATTAAATAACAAAAGATGACAATGCAACACGTCAAAAATTAAGTAAAAAGGTTGATTACATTCCTACCATTTTGTTTCGACTTGTGACAATAATTTTTTTCCCAAAATTTAGAATCTTGAGTTCTCTAAGGGCTTTGATTAGAAAAATGCGAAATCGGTTATGTATTAATGTTGAAAATATGATTGCAAATGTGTAAGAATGATTCATTAAAGTCCACCATTGACCTTTGAGAATTAACATCAAAGATGGAAATGATGCTAAACACTAAAACAAGGCCCATTAACAGTGTGAATTGTACAAGATCATGATATTCGTAACTACGGTATAACTTAACCTTCTTTTATCTAAAAAATTATACTGGATGATATTGCTGTGAATAAATTATATATGGGGAAATTTTGTTAAAAAAATGAAAATGGAGACAAAGATCTTAATGTAAGATAATTGCAGCGGGATCATTTTTTTTATTAAGAAAATAAAGTTCAAATAGAATCATCAGGTATTAATATTATACGATATTAAAAAAAATTTCCTCATCCATAACATTCACCAGGTCTTTGTCAGACTAATATTCATTGTTTCCGATCTCTTCAAAATAACATAGAAGAAGGTTTTCAGAGAATTCATAGAAAATTATATGCTGATTAGATAACTCTTTAAAGTTCTGCCCTATGAAATTTGGTCAGTAGATGGGAAGAAGTTGTCAGAATAACGTTAGAAACATAGAACTAATATTTATCAAAACTGTTGCTTATATGTTGAAGTGTCCGAAGACAAAAAGACCGATACGCAGTCGATGCAAATATAAAGAAATGGTCTGCGATTGCTTAAATCCACGAATGCACATTGTGTGGTATTCTAAACTGTTTTAGTAGTATTATTTTAATTAAAAAAGTATCTCGTTGAAAGATTATATAATGGAGAACATAATAAATTAATGAAATAATTTGTTATAATTCCGTTCTCTCCCGTTAATCCCAAAATACCGGGTTAATCATAAGGCGCTACGATATTATATTATAAAACTATTTTTAAATAACGTCGAGATTGAAATAGAATAATACTGAAAATTTAAACTAATAATCTATGAGTCAGGTTCACGCTATCAAATGGTCCCTCAACGGTCGCCTTAGTCATCTTAAGTATTAGAATTAACGTAATCCTCTACAAAGACTCTAAAAGGTTTTATGAATAGTATTTTCATTGCTGCTTTTGGATAATTTTCAAATCTGATTCATTGAGCGCTTCAATAAAAATTTTGAAACTTTAGATTTGCATCCAAACTTTTGAACACCGTTTCTACAAACTGATTTTCTAACTAAAGGTTTAAGCTGCTAAGAGTAAAATCAATAACATTAAAACGAATATGTGTCAAAGAGAAACTAAACGTCGAAATGGAATAAAATAATGACAGGTATAAGTTCTACTACATTTCTTATTTTAGAAATGCTTGAATTATTAATTCTTCAATACAATCGAAGTAACTTCATTAAAAATTCAGATGTAGTATGTTTTATAACTTTCAGTAGTTCAAAAATAGACCCAAAGTTTTGAATATAAGTATCGATCATCCTTTGAAAAAATAGATCTAATTTTATATGTTATCAGCAAAATAATTTGATCCAAGGGAAACATTATTCATCTTAATTATTTCCATGCAAATATATCAATTTATACGCATATATATATATAGTAGAAACTACAGTTCTTGGCTTTAACTAAATATATATTACAGTTAATATCTAAATATTTATTAGTTATGTATTCCAAATATTTTTGTATTTCAAGTAAAAAAACTGTTTTACTCTTTATTTTTTTGAAACAATTCGATTGTTGCTAAATTTACACTTTGTACGACGGTTTATCCATGAGGAAATAAACAGCGATTTGTAAATTTGATTTTAATTTATTAAAATTTCAAAGAATGTGTTTTTAATATAAGTATTGAACACGGAATATCCCGAATATGGCCCCTCAGGATAGGTGCCATTAGTCCCTTCAGATAAATTCATCATGTTTAATGTTATCATACTACCCAATATATAAAAGAATCTAAAATTCATTGACCGCCTAAACGTGGTCTTAAAAAAATACGAGTTATGTCGAAGGTAAACAACAAAATTTTTAAATCATAGAATTTGAAACCCATTTTTAAGTACCTTTTGGCACTAAACAAATTAAGGGCCAAGTTAACACCTTTGTTTCTTCATGATCCGGACCTTAGATGGTATATATTATTAAAAATCATGAATCTCTAAGGTCTCTAACTTATGAAGTATTCCTAACCGTTGAATGTCATGTAAACCTGTATATTTTTGAAGACTTAATAACTAGGCCTTGATAGTGATCTAAAGTATAGCATCATGAAATAATTATATAAACGCACTATAGAACAATATAAATATTAATAGGCTAGGTACACTAATATCTAATAATTTCAATGAAATACGTTACTCACCTTTTTTTAATAGGACACTCCACCTTGATGGGTTTAAGAATAATAATTAATTAGACTTTTGTAGAAATCCTTGATCAACTTTAGAACGAACATCAAATTCGAATGTAGGACCGGTTATTGTCAAGAAGTCAACCCCTTGTTCTTTATTCTTCTCAGTCGAACATTTTTCCATTAAGCACACTTGGACAGGCTTTGAATCCTAAAAAGTATCATCATAGCATTATATATTAAGACCTTCTTGTTTAAAAATATAGATAAGTTTTTATCACTTGAATATATTAAATGAACATCAATCCATGGTTTGGCCTTGTTGATACGGAATCTTACATCCGCTACTACTTGACTCTCGGATATACCCTTCATCACTCCAATGTCGGAGTGAGATCTATTTTTCAAAGAAAAGGATTGTACCTTATCTAGTGTATATAAGAATCTAAAGCAAAGGTAAGTACCATCATATAGTTTAACAACATCCTTGATAACATTCATCCAGTCATTCATTTCCTCTACCGAGGAAGCAAAAAGATTTAATTCATTATCATTTCCAGTAACCGAAAATCCAAACTCATGCTTATCTTCTGTCAATTCCAAAACACTCAGACCTGATAGCTCCAGCCAATTCTTCTTTTTGTACTTTGTTGCTGATTGTTTAGTACAACACAGCATAGCATCGTTAAACTATCGTGATATCTATAAAAAGTTAAACATTCTCATACCAAGAATATATGGAAGGGTTGTAATTTTCCGTTCTTATTGGCTCGACGCATCAAATCACCTTCTTTTATAAATTTCTAAAAAAATTTATTAATTTGTTTCAAATAATCAAAACTCTTCCTGCAGATACGATGTCCTCATTTTCCGCCAAGCTTTGCTGTATTTCAAGCATTTTCATCGCATTTTGCTATACACTTTAAAAAAATATGAGGAATCTTTATACAGTTTCACGAACTCTTTCATTAGCTTTATTGGCCGACTCTGATACAACTTTTAAAGCAGCTATTTGTGGTTTAAAGTGAAAAAAATAATTTTAAACATTCAACAGCAACCGCCTCTTGTTTAAATTCATTGCAGTATTTTAAATACTCTTTTATAGCTCAATATATAATTGAGAAACATATCAAACCTGATAGAAGAAGTTTATATCGAGGTATTCTTTGAATGGGGTCTAACATATGGTGCGTAAGTCTTAGGTTATTGCATACAGGAGATTTTTGTTGCTCTTCCAAGTCTTTTTCAAATTTTGGGTACTTTTTAGCGGCAGATAGGATTGCACTACATGCGATCTCGTAGTTATTGATGTATATGGTGTAAAGCTAAAGATCAATTAAATTTGATTACACATCTGTACTTTGAAGTGTGGTCCATAAGTAACGAAAATGTCACCTATCCTGCTTGTATTTGTCCAGTTCTGGGCTCTTTCTTTCAAAAGTGGTAGAAAGAACTCAACATGAAATCTTGTAATACTACATATGTTTGAGAACATATCTTCTATCTGTTTGGAGCTTGGGTAAGACTTTTCATGTGAATCTGCATTCTTAAGGAAGTGATTTCGGAAGTGCTATTTTGAGTTAATGAACTTTTTATATAACATAAACGTTATCGATCATGAGTAATCTCTGCACATATCTTATGTTTTTATCGATTTTATAAGAACAATAACCCTTCTTCGGTACTAATGATTTCTTTGACTACGTTTAATCTCTGAGTCACTGGATCCTTCTATTACCCAATCTTATTGATGTTAAATGGAATTAACCGATTTATTCTTTGATGGGAGAGTAGCACTAGAGGGACAAGTCATAGATCTGACAGGTGTGTTAAGCGTACTTGACGAGCTTTTGGGGCACACTGGGAGTGGTTTATTGGTTTTATTACTAGAAATGGTTGATGATGCTTTTCGTAGTTCAAAATTTTTGACAATTGACTTTAATTCAGCTGTTGGTACTTGGAGAGAAGGTGGTGATGAATCAGCATCTTGTGAATTCATTTTTTTATCTGATAATTTAAAAATTTTACTATTGATAATACCCTTGGGACTACTTGTTTTTGAAGCCATCATAAAATAGAGTGTAAGATCAAATATGGGGAAGCTGGTTTAAAAAATATATAATATCCACTTATAGAAAGGTAAATAAATTAATAATTCTAGGGATATTAATATTGGCTTATTAACGATTAAAAACGAATCTTGATTGGATCAACAATCACTCCCAATTTTATTTATTCCTTATTTTTTTACTCCTTTAAAGTGATGAAACTTTATTATCCAACTATCAGTACTTGAAAAGCAGATTATTGATGAATGGTAACGAAAAAAAAACCAATTAAGAAAATTCTAATCTTTATTTACCAGAGTCATTGTAATCCAGTGATTGTTTTGATACAAATTAAAGATCAAAATGATTATACAAAGTAATGTTATTTACACTGCAGATTACATGTTACATCAATTAAGATAAATTATCTCAATAGGATAATCAAGCGATATTGTATTATTATAATTAAGCTTGCTTTCCATTGTGATGATCAAAATTAAAATTATAGTTTCATCCCGTTCTCCATTTATACAACCTATGTGTAATATTGTAAACGTGTCAAAAAATTATTATTAGACGATGATGGCTTAATTGCTTCTTGAATACTATATGCCCACCAAAAATCTTTATTATTAGCTTTAACCGCACGAATATGTCTTAATGGGTGAGGCATCTTCCTCGCTTACTTCATGTGATTCAGGGATTTTGAGTGACCCATTTTCTAGGTAAACTAAACAAATAATATCAACCAAGAGGTAATTTATTCGGTTCTGGTATAGTCGGTTAATTGCTTTTTCGGTATGTAATGACTCATATAAATTATTCAAATAATCTGGAAAACAGAAATAGAATAAAAAATTAATAGTTGATAAAACCCTAATAACAATTTAAGAATTTTCTGAGAAAAAAATGTCAATCATATTATTTGATTAGTGATATTTTTATCTTTCGGTTTCTAAAAATACTAAGTATTCAGCTATTGAATCACTTTACCCGAAAAATAATTTAAAAAAAAAATAAATTACAAGTAAAATAAAAATTAAAAAGTACTTTATTGATTAAAGTGATAGTTGAATAAAGATTTGCATGGCACAAATATTACATCACGCTATAATGACTCGCCCTAATGAGAGTCATTTTTGAGTTTCTATTTTATGAAAATTCAAAGCAAAATAGTAAAAAAATTCTGATCAGAGAAAAATTATCTTCATCCAAAAAAGCTCCTTGAAATAAACTCCTTATTAATTCATAGAAGACTTTATAATTTAATCCAAGCATAAAAAATGCTATTAATATATGTTCTTGCCCGAATATTGCGATCAAAGCTTTATTACATACAGTACCCTTAAATATACAAACAAAAATATAGTGGTCTCGTTTTTCTAGAAAATTATTCGCATAGATTATAAGATGATCATACAACATTAACTCGCTAACATGTGTTAAAATACTATCATAAAATTATCAATAGGTTTGACGCTTTAATTTAGAATAAAGTTAACCTTAAAAACATAATTCCCAGATTAGTACAGTATTATAGCTAATATATTACACTGAATTTTTTAATTACATGAAATTAATGGTTATTAAGATTTTCTTGGTCCTCTAGGACTTATTATACAATCCACAGCTACACTTTTTTGTTCATACACACGAATATTTTTGCAATTATCAAGGTTTAAAATGATAAGCTCGCTATAGGGTAAAAAAATTTTATTAAATTATATTTGAATTATAAGATAAAAAAATATGACTAAAACATATTTGAAACTGAAAGGCTTCAAAGTTACATTTACGTAATTCATTTAATCTTTGAATGTTTTTCGAAGAAGATGTAAATATAACCCTAATATAACCAAAAGTAATATCGAATAATATATTTTGAGTGAAGTAAAAATCTGATCATTTAGTTTGAAATTTGAGTTTTGTGGATATTAAACGGGAATGTTAGGTGGAAGAGTCTTCTAGACAGCTAATTGAAGATGATAATTAACTAATATATAAATATAAGTATGGATCAAGGTCCAATAACGGAAAGGAGTAATAAAAAATCGAGAAATTACATCTTTGATCGTAAACGAAAATTTTAGGGGTTGTAAAAAATATATTAATTAAATATCTGAGGTATATAAATTTACCCGTTTTTATCTGGTGTTAATATTTAAAAAGATTCGAATTATTACCAAAAATTCTTTGTTTTGGATATTATCTTATAAAATATATGTTCACTGCTAAAAATGGATTCTCACACAATTCGTTTAGACTTTTTTAACAAAAACCAACAATTTATGATATTCGGTTTAGATTATACTCCAGACCATACCATGTATCAAGAAAATATAACATACAGATCACTAATTTAAATAAATCTTAATCCGATACTTCTCCCTCTTAAGAGAATCAATCACTCTTTTCCAATAGCTTCACTCCACCATATCAGTTTTGTCTAAATTCTCTTTGACATTCGTAATTCGACCTGTTCACCTGTATTATTAAGATATCAAGGGGAAAATTTTTGAAAAGTTAAATCCACATGAGCTACCCTGAAAATCATACCTGATTTCATTTAAATTCGAAAAGAACCCTTTTCACAGGAAGAATAGTTTCATTCATGTGATATGAAGAGCGAAACTTGATTTAGCCCTTTTACTTTCAAGACAATGTCTGAAACCTTCCACCAATTTTAAATCATCTCTTCCAGTATTTTTTTATTTCGTTGTATCCCTGTTAATAATGTAACACCACTAAATCACATATTTTGTATTTTTTATGGCAGAAATTGTTATCATCATATGTCTTATTCAATTAATTGTGGCGTTACAATGATAAGAAGCCAAAATTTTTAAATTATAACATTTTCACGCTGTGAAGGATCTGTAAAGAACGATAATAGGCGTAACACAAGAAATAGTTCTTGTTGTTTCCCCAGTAAATCCGCTGAAAGCTCAACGTATGTAAAAAGAACTTCACATTCCACAAAACGCTCTGATTTTAAATTTTATATTTTTCCTTTTAAAGTTTTTATCCGAAAGAACCTTAAGTTTTAATTGTCCATATTATATTTTCGTAGAAATATAAGAATATTAAATTAGCAAATGCATGTTAAAATAAAAAGGAAAGTATCATTAGGTTCATCACGGAAGTTATTTAAACGTGAAATGTCAATGTGAGAATCGCATTCTGAATTTATGAAACCATAGATTCTTCCCTTGGAAGGAAATCTTGGAATATTAAAATTTATCTTGCCAGTAATCCACATTAATCTTAGGGATGGTTGTCATTCAAAATATAAAAACGTTTCAAGTTCTCTAACATATTCAGCTCAGGGGGTCGAAATCAAATTGACCTTATTCTTAGTACATTTTAAATGTATTTCTAATATTTTATTAGGTAATGTCTTTATTGTAATTGTAAAATTTACATAATTAATTATTGACGTCATAATAAATTGAAAACAAATTTATATTTCCTGATATGCCGTGATGATTTTTATATAGTAGCAATAAACAGCGAATGAGTTTCATCACGGAGATACCATTAGATATAATTTGCGGTAACTTATTATCAATGCATAATTATTCGAGTCGTTGCTATTTCCTTTCAACAGATTGGAATATACACACACACGGCTTTAAAATTTTCTGACGAAATCAGTTATTACCCATTAGAATGTGAAAAGATGTTTGATAAAATTTATAAAAATATTCTTCTAAAAAAATTGTTTATTATATTAATTTTGATCTAATCTTTCAGTAAGGTAATATATTTTCTGGTTAAAATGACCCGTGTTAACTATTATATATAAATTCTAATTTTTAAGCAAGTATTTCTTATCAAAAATTAATAACAGATATTTTAGAATATTTGATTGATGTTAATCTGAGGAAAATAAATGTGTTAAAAACTAATACGTTTCCATTATTTGCAGAAACAAAAAATGAAAATCATATCTTAAAATGTGTTAAAAGAACTTTATCAAATTTATTTATGCATAAAAATTAATTTTATTGAAAATAAAAGCTATATATATGGAGATTCAGATACTGATATATTTAATACCATAAAAAATGTTGCAAAGCAAGCTCTCATGTATTGTTCCTGTCACTATTAACATGGATAACTAATAATGTAATCTTCAAGACCTTGAGAGTATATAATCAACAAAATAATAGAAAAAATGAAACACATTAATGTTTTTATGATGGATTCCTTCAAATAATTTTTGAAAATTTTTCCTACTTAGATGAAGATTTAAAATGTCAGTTTTATCAAATGTGCATATAGTAATAATCGAAACGAGAATCAGAAATAGACTAAAAAATAATGGCGTTGTTCTACCCCAATTTCACTGAATATTCATTCCAAAAGTTCTTGTAATTTCCTTCACTAAAATTGATTATACGTTACGATGAGGCATTAAATAAAACAAAAATTTAAACTGGTTTTTCCAGATGCAAAAATTAATATCGTGAAGCCATATCATTAAAACAAAATTTTTACAACCTAATAATATATTCACAATTCATGATGTATATATGGATGTCGTTTATTTTTGCTATAATGCCAGGTATAATATTTCAAGAATATTAATTGGTATTTCGAAATAGCAAAAATGGACACTGTTTGTAATTATATGGCTGATTTTGATGTTCAAGTATGCTTTTTATATTGTGTCTTTGTGTTTCGGAGAAAAGATATAGTGTTATAATGATATCTTGTATATGTAATTTTATTGAACTGGAATTCACGATAACCATAAGATATATTTTTGAAATATGATTATTATCTGTGGAGATTGTAATATTTTGTATAAAAGAGCTACATTTTTTATTATATATGAAAATAAAACTTATTT
Organism: Sphaeromyxa zaharoni; assembly: GCA_001455285.1. Lineage (NCBI taxonomy): Eukaryota > Metazoa > Cnidaria > Myxozoa > Bivalvulida > Sphaeromyxidae > Sphaeromyxa > Sphaeromyxa zaharoni. The sequence goes on from LDMZ01063200.1 coordinate 11,077, forward strand.
TTTTAAATTTTTTATCATTTTGAAACAACAAAGGAATAAGATTGATGGTATAGCCATAACACTAAATATATCGAGGTTTGTTAAAACGAAGTTTCTATAATTTTTACCAGTTGCCAAACTTATATACTTCAATTGATAAAAAACTGAACATTGAATAAGGCTTTTTGTGAATCAATTATTTTACAGCTTAATGAAGAGAACAGCATATTAACAAGAAAAATGACATAAATATAATAAAGAGCGATTGTAAATATAAAGGGTTATTATGATAGAAGTCATATTTCATCATTAGAAAAAAATATAGCGTAATACCTATAATTTAGAATAGGAAAATATCTTGTTCTCTTTTCATAGATATTACTTGCCATAAAAGTTTTTCTCGACAGGCTTTGTCGATTAAAATTTTTAAAATGAATTATTGTTAAATTTTAGATTATAAAATTAATGATGAAAAAGAAATCACTTTTGATATTAACCTGTATACAGAAAATAGTAAATAAAAAAGTCGATCTGGTAGCATTTCTAATTTGAAGACAAATTGAATGTATTGTAATATGGTTTATTGCAATTTTGCCAAATTTTTTATTTTTAAAGTTAATATCCGAAACGGTCAAAAAATTAATGAATTGATTAGATGTAACATTACCCCCGTATATGTAAATATAAAACTAAAGTTAAGAATTTCAAGTATAAATTCTGTCATAAAGGGTG
>LDMZ01063239.1:0-11548 GCA_001455285.1 Sphaeromyxa zaharoni
TGATATATCATTTGATGATAACAAATGTTTCCCACAATTGCTCAAAGACCCATAACGTTTCTATTCTGTAAAGCAATGTATTATTTTTGATTGCATAAAAATAAATTGAGAAATTTTTTTTAATTCACTTTGTTCATGTTTCTCATATATGCTTATAATTATTTAACTAATGAAATATTAATTTTAACTTGTATTTATAAAAGATATTTTTATTAACATTTGATGCTGGATGTAACTTTTATATATTTTATTTTTATTTATAAAGAATAACTATAATATTAATAAAATTGTGTTATGATATTTTTGTAACTCAAAATTAAAAATGATAAACTAAACTATCGATTGAACAATAGAGAATGTTTGAAAGCATAGGCTAAAATTTAGAAATGCCCATCGACTCACTGTTGTGCATCCACCAATGTTGAATTCTTTTATCAAACATGTACTAAACACGTATAAAAATTATTCCATGTTCAACCCACATTCAAATACATGTCTTTAAGACGAAATTACAAATTAATTCATTTCCGTCTGGTTCAAACAGCTGACCAATACAAATGATTCACAAAAACATAGCCATTCCTATAACTAATATTTCCGTTTGTTAATCTGGATAGCATTAATCAACTTTCATTCAGTTTCGGATTCGTTAAATTGTAACCCTATAATTTATTTGAACCTTAAAATATCTTACAGTAGCGTTCGTTATGTTTCTTTTTTTTAAACAAATGATTTTTTTCGTATGAGGTGTAAAGTTTCATTTTTTTGCCGTTATTCTATGGATAAATGTGATTCATAATCACAGCGTGGTTTTGTTTTTATTGAGTATCAGACTTTTAATTTGTGGTTACAAGTTGTTTAAAAAATGCATTTTTGTTGCCTCAATCCGATTCCTCTGCAAAATAAAAAATAAAATAAAATGAATTATGCTTAAAACAAACCCAATTGAAGCGGTACTGGACTGAGTGAGAATAAAGATAAAAATAAACCCCTCAAGCTTAAATAAACCTTTGATATCAACTGTTATTTGAGATTTGGAGAAGGAAAATTGATCAACCTACGTCGTTTATTCCCAAGTTAAGGTATGAAAACCTTAATAAAGGCAGTACTGTGTATGATTCAAAGGTAGTATTCGATATTAAATCCATAGATTCAAAACATCTGAAATAACATATCTGCAAAAGTATAATCTTGTTTTTTTGGAATATACCCTTCTATATGTATAGGTATATGAAAAATAGTTATAAAGTGTGAATGCTTTTTATCGAATTTAATTATTAGAATCTAATAATTTCGTTCGTATATGCTATCGGATAGCTTAGAAATCTCCTTTATCATAGTTCTGCTCCAGTACTTTTCTCTTTGTCAAACACTCTAAAAAATCTAAAATATATTACCTCATTCAAGAAAGAAATTCTATTAAATTTCACTAGAATTAAAAATTAATATTCATGTTAAAAACTATTAATCCTTTATGAAAATATTTTTACAACAAAAAAAGTTTTTACAAGACAGGATTAAAGAGATTAAATCAATTCTTCGTATCTATCCCGTTTCAATTTCGCCCAATCGGTGGTAAATTGGAGATAAATCAATATATTCCCAATATTTTTTCTTTCAATAAAACTCTATCTAAAATATGATTTCTTCTAGGAATATATGAATTAAAGTATATAACTTTATTGATTTAATACACAATATAATGTGTTTTCGCTATTTAAATATTATTAACACAAAATTCTACTTATATATTTTTAAACTATAAAAGATTTATGATAAAATTTCGTAACCAAGGAATTTAGAAAAAAGTTGAATTCATAAAAAATTCAGATTATGGATCTTTTAAAATAAACTAACGATTTTTAATCCTTGTTTTAGATGTACGGTACATTGGCCTAAAAAAAAGTGCTGTTCTTACTTTTTCGAATGATATAGAATTATTGAATTTATAATTTTCAAGATACAAAATTTGTGCTTGCAAGGAATTGACCGCATTATGATGATTGTCCCAGATGATTCTATTTGTACACATACTCATTTTTTCCAGTTATATTTTAATAGTTAATATCAACCAAACATCACATTTTTTAATAGTTGCCTATCTACCCTAAAATGTTTTGTCTTACAAATAAGAAAGAAATTTTAGCTTATTGATCTAACATATAAGAATATCTCCTGAATTTATTACTAAATTTTATTCCTATTTAATTAAGAAGAGTTATTTTTATGACATTTGACTATCGAGTTGTTGGGTTTTTTCCTCAAAACTGTTACCACAAATATAAATCATAATCAACATACCTTATGAAAATCATATTTAGGAGATCAACCATATTTTCCTCCTGTTAATATTTGTTTTGGTTAGTAGGTCAGCTAATATGAATGTTAATTTTTAATGAACATGTTTAAAGAAAAATATATCCAATCGTGAAATTTTTTACTTACATCATTTTTCTAGATGATCATACATTAATGTTTTGATGGCTACTTTTCTAATTTCACCCTGGTTAAAACGCTGAACACAAATGAATTAGTCATAGTCAATGGTATTAAAAATGTGTTCAATAAACATCATTTTTATTATTAATAAATTTATCATTTTAGCTTATATCAAAAATTTAATAAAATTGGTGATTATATCATCTGATTGCTTTCATGTTAGCTCTAAGCGTCGGGAATGTTTTTTCTTAATAGAATTCAAAGTTATTATTATTAAAAATAATTAACATGTATCAAACGTTTCACTTTATATTATAAAATAATGCTCTAATTCCCAATGAAGTTTTCTATTATATTTTCTGGGTTAAAGTATATAGATTTTCGGTTTCTCTATTTTTTTATTTTTGGTATTGTTTAAAAAACGGTGGCTTTTCTAGGATTTACTTTCTTGTAACAGTTACATTTCATCTAGTCTGAAATTGAATAAAAATAGACACCATTTTGTGTATTAATTACAGGTCATAAATATATGTCAGATTTAAATCGCTTATTTTTATCATCAATTTTTCCTAGATGTATTTCTTTTTCTATGAGACCTTTTTGAATTAATTAATGCAAATTTGTAGTTATCCACTCTCTACATCCAATCCCGAATGTGATAACATTCTTTTATTCTTAAATCCCGTATAACCTATATTTGCAAAATATAGTCCTAACCAAACGAATAAACGTATGCTATTTTAATCTAATAACACGTAAAGTTTTCAAAGTTAAGCTTGACTCTATATTTTTTATCTTTATCTAATGTATTTGAAAATATTATCATGTTTAAAAAATATCTATTTTAATTATTACTTTCCATGATTTATATGTTCAAAGCAGATATATACGGTGTAAAAATATCAGATTTGGAAGATACTGACGTTAGCGAACAAAAAGAAAGATATGTGAAATTCGGGATATATAAGGAATATATTAAGGCAGCTGGTTCTTGTTCTGTGGTAGTAATTTTGTGCTTTCTCTTTTTAAAGAATGGTTATTTAATTTTTTTCAATTTATTCCTTAAGGTTCATTAATATTATCAAACTGGTGGCTTACCTACTTTACAGAAAATTTATTGGGTAAAGCAATAGTATTACCATATTTTAGTTGGGACCTTTCAATTGTTAATTTTGGATTAATTATTTTTATGGAAATAATTGGATTTTCAATTGTGTTTTCATCTTATATTTTATTAAATAATAACCCAGGTTTTTGCTACTGTCAGAGCATTTAGCTTTGCTTATGCTGCTATAAATGTTGCCTCGAAAATCCACAGTAGACTTCTTTCGCATGTTCTAAACGCTCCTTACAGTTACTTTGAAAACATCAAAGTTTCATAATTTTATTAGATTTATATAATAATTTAGATCTCTACAATTATAAATTATTTTACAACAGATTCGGTAGCATATTTTTATTTTTATGTTAATATCAACAGAACTTTATCGATGAATTAATTCCGTTTTCGATGAACATATTTCTTGGAAATACTTCTTATGTAATTTCGGTTTTTATTATGAATTCAGTTTCAATGCCCGTCTTAACTGTTGTTTTTGTTCCAATTCTTGCAATCCTGTATATATTCCAAAGAATCTACCGTTTGACTATCAGGTAACATTTTCGTTAGCAATAGATAAAAAATTTTATACTAACTTTAATACTATAGAAGGTGTACTCATAAATCATGTTTAGAAAACTATTAGTCCAATTAATAATTCTTAACAATGATTTTGCACCGACTTATAAATTGATTTTAAAAAAATCTACTATTCATTGACTTACAAAACATTGATTTTTTATTATTTTTCTTAAACTGTATCTTTTGTATTATAATATGAACGAACATGAAAATCGTTAATCTGTTAATCGATAAAATACATTCAATTCCTATTTTTGTATAAATCTCATGAATTAAGTGTAACAGCTTCTTATTTTTTTAAATAATAAAGAATAAAATTATTTAACAAAGATTAGTAATACCTTAAATTGTCAATGAACAATTTAGATATTTATCAAATCCGAGTCAAATTCATTTTCAGAAATATATTTTAGTTTAAGTAAAAAATTTCCAACCATTTAGATTTATAATATGCGAATATCCATCAGAAAGGGTATAAATATATCTCTCTCGTCCTGAATTCCGTAAATCGAAGTTTAGCATATTTATTATTTACAAATATTTATGATTGGAGGTTTTGATTTTTGGAAATATATCAAAATGTCGAAACCTATAAATGTTTTTAAAATATCGCACATAAATAAAAGGTTTCCTACTTCACTTGTTCCCTATATATTTTGCCTATTATATCCCGAGAAATAACTGACGCTCTAGCAGGATAAACTTAAAAGCGTCACGTCTTTTTCATGTTTTTCAAAAAAATATCAGGTAGAGGTTTTTAATCATTCTAAGACAGAAATTTGTTACTCCTTGGAATTTATTTCCTCCATCCTGTTGCTATATTCGTACAGCTACAATTGTTTAACGAAATAAATTTTTAATGTTTTCTTAACCCGGTTTAAATAAAAAAATTGTGGCTTATATTTGTTCTTAATATCTGGATTGAATATATGTACATAAACTTTTAAATTGAACTTTTTGGTTGACATAAGTTTGCTACTCTAAGCAATAATCATGTTCATCAGAAATAAGCGTTTTTAATCAGTTTCCTAATTACTACCTAAGGTAGTCTTAACAAATATCATTATTACAAAAATATGGAAATAACCTTTCTTGATAAAAATATGCTGTGATTGTTTTCGTTTTAACGAGATTTGTTTAAATTTCTGTAGCTCCTTGAAAAGGATAGATGCTCAGTGCAACGCACCGATTCTCGAAGATATGTCAGAGGTTCACAGATTTTCCGATGTAATGAGAGCAAATAATTGTGTTGATTTTGTAAACGAAAAACATTTGGAATCGCTCAAGAACTATCAAAAAGCGATGTATAATCGTTGTATATAATAATATTTAAAAAGTTATTCTAGTTTCCTATTCCGGTCATTGGCTTCAAGCTTTTCTACAAATATTTTCGTTTATGGTACAATTAATTATCTTTTTAAGTGCTATTCTTGCATCATTCTACTTTGAGAAAAATCCAGGTTTTTGGTTTTTTAAGTGCATTTACAAAAACCAGCTTTGATCAGCTTAGCCATCACTTATTCTTTAACTCTATCTGGAAAATTTTTAGAAGTGGTGACTTGGTTTATACAAACAGATCAGAATATGGTCCATTCAGAAAGGGTAATGGACTATATCAATAGCATCACAGTGGAAAACAAAAGTTTATGCCCAGTTATGACAAAAAGTATACGTGCTGAAAGTGGATCAGTCACATTTACTAATGTTACTCTTGTTTATAAGTAACTTTTAATTTAATTTCTTATATATATTTAAGCAACGGCACATCTGTTTATTCTGAGCCTATTTCATTTCAAATAAAAGCAGGGGAATCAGTTGGAATATGTGGTCGAACTGGGTCTGGTAAATCTTCACTCATGAAACTTCTTTTTAATATACATAAACCAACCACTGGGGCCATAAGAGTTGACAATTGCAATATAAATGAACTCTCAACATTTGAAATAAAGTAGTGGAACATATGATTCTTCAAATTTATAATAGGCATTCCATGGTACTGATTTCTCAAGAAACCAAATTATTTCGAAAATCGATTCGATTTAACTTAGACCCCGATGAGGAGGTAATGTTATTATGTGTTTATTTTAAAAAAATAAGCATTCAGATAACGAAATCTGGGATTGTCTTAATAAGGTTGATTTAAGTCAAAAGTTCGCTTCATTGGGATTGGAAGCCTGCTTAGATGACTCAAAATTAAAACTATCTTCCGGAGAAAAACAGTTACTTTTTCTAGCAAGAGGATTGCTACGTAACCCTAAAGTTTTGATTCGTTTATTTTCTAATAAAGGATAGATAGTTTGTTTTGATGAAGCTACTTCTAATTTGGACGAAGATACTGATATCAAAGTATGGGATATAATCAGAAACAGATTTAAAAGCTCAACTAAGATCATCATTGCTCATAGGTTAAGATGCTTTTTATTTTATTTGTATTGAGGCTAGAATAAAAAATGTATTGAGCTGTGATCAAGTTTTAGTTTTGAATAACGGAAAAATTGCTGAAATGGGTCATCCTAATCAATTGATAAATAACTTTGAATCTCTATTTAGTAAACTAGATAATTAAGTTGTTATTTTTTACTGTAGTTTTGTTCGAATTAAAAATTTTTTATCTATGTTTACAATATTGTGATTATTACATTATACTAATAAAAATTATAAAATTTGTGGTATGAATCGAAACATGTGTAAAAAATGTGGAAAGTAGAAAATGAAAAAATGTTTTCTACTATACCGTATTAAAGTTTAATTTATGAGTGACTAATCTCAATAAACTCTTAAACCAATAGTTCATTTTATTTTTATGGGAAAAATATCAAATCAAAGACTAAAATAGAAATCCAATATTATCTTTATAATAATAAATTATAACATTTTCTTTGTAACAAAATGTAAAAGAAATTTTTCTCACCAAATTACTAAATGGAACTTTACGTTTGATAAACCCATGAATCAAACCAAATCTATTATGAATGAATACAACAAATTTCTATAAATCAATTTCTGTCATACTGCGTTATTTCAATAGAAACATGTTGTTAGAATTTGAAAGCACAGGTTTTTCTTGAAAATGAAGCAATCTCTACAAAAACTAATATTAGAATACAAAGGATCACTGAAATTATATTAATCAGGCACATATGTATCACTTGCAACATTTTCTAATTCTGGAATATGAGTTGTTCGTTCAAACTGGAGTAAATATGTATATCCTTTTAATTGTGTGTCTTGAAGTGTGTAATGATCGTTGCGCTATTGCCCTCTTTTCCTAAGCTACCACAAGATGCAGGATTCTCTGATGTGTACGGGAAGATTTGCTTAACTTCTGGAATAATGAGCATTTGTTTCAAGTTTCTAACCTCAAACACCGCAATAATCTTAACTTCATTACAGGATACAGACATAAAGATACAAAAAAGTTTATGGAACACTGAAAGATAAAATAAGTGTGAAAAGTCTCAGAGATATATGGAGGTTTTTTACTATAACTAATTCTGTTAAAAATATTAGAAAAAAACGTCCCAAATCTAATCTCTAGAAGTATTCAAGGAACGATGAAGGCTGCGGAGAGGGTTCAAAAAATTTACTAAGTTGATGTAAGATAAAGTGAAAAAATTGATCCCAAAATTGTATCTATTAATAAAGGAATAAGATTGGCATAAATACTTTTTTTGTTACTATTTAAATAGTATGCTGTAGAGATAATTAGTCTTAATTTATACATCTCCGTGGATGGTTGTTTCAGCCATTCATCTCAAAAAGTATGATAACATGATGGTTGAAGATTATTCTTATAAAATAACTACAAATCATTTAATTAAAACATTAGGACTATCCTTCAATATTTCTTAAGCGTTTTTTTGAGTCGATGGACCAAAACCAAACGTTTTTACATCTTATGATCCATGAATAATAAATGGACTAAGACCTGTTTTTGTCCATGCTAACCAAAATAACTATCAAAATGAAGATTAGAACAAACTTATTTCAAGAAAATTTGTTATTATTTTGGTTAAATGCATCCTCTTAACTTTTACCATAAAGTCGTTCAAAGGGTGAGGAAAAAATAATATCTTTTATTTCTATATAATTCTATCAAATTAATAGTGAAAAAATAATAAAATTTTCTGATTTTTGATCATTCTTTGTCCACATGAAGACAATCTACATTATGGATCCTATAATTCTAAAAAATATTTTATGTTTTACTAAACAAAATACAGTAAACTCGTATATATTAAAATTTCACCAAAGAGTAGCCGCATCCACACTGAAAACTCTAATGTCATAGTCATATAAAGGGAATAAAAGTTGATATTCTAAAATTTTTTAAGCAACCTTGGAGGTTGCTAGGTAGAGATTAAGCAGCGAATACAGTCCAGCTGGTGGGGTATAATTGTATAAATAAGACATTAAATATAAACGTTAAAGGTAAAATACAAAGCTACAACTACCAGCGGTGCCGTTTACACGTGTCTTAAACCTGTAACTAAACTATCTGAATTTTTACGACAATATGATAGTAATCAATCATTTCTCAAAGATAAAAACGAGAAAAGAGAGCTTTTATAAAAAAGGATTTAAAGTAGTAATTATCCCACTGCTACTAAACCTTAAGATTTGCATCACTGTTTTATATTTTTTAAAAATATTTTTTGACATCATCCATTCTAGTACAAACCAAGAGCGGGTTGCCTTTGATATAAAATGGAAAAAGTAAATTTTATTAATTTCAATGCACATATAATTGCTCTTGTAAGTTATGAAAAAAATAAATATTTCAGTATCATGGCATCCCTTTATTAATCAAAAAATTCTGATAGAAGACTTAAAATATACATTAATGAACTAGAATTAGCGTCTAATATTAATTTTAATTTTCTACGCTAAATTAATTTATCAAAATAATTTCATTTTTTTATTTATAACTACCTTCATCAATGAATTATATTAAAAATAATCAACCCAGTTTGTTCTTCATGTTACTAAAATATTTTTAAATTTATTCAATGCAAACACTTTTTTTACTGACCTAATTTTATTTCAAAGGTTTTTACTAACACTTGGTAGATTTATAATTGAGCAAAATAAGACCTTTATAACTAAGTGATGAATAATCATTTATGGCAATTTCAGAGAATTTTGTTTTAACTCACGTTATATATATCAAATATTTACTTTCGATAGAATTTATAGATAAGCATTTCATCTTTCTTCCACCATGAATTTTAATATATAAAATACAGATCAGGTATTTTTAAATTCCACTGATCCTTAAGAAAATAAAACTAGATTTTCAGATCAAGATTTATCACTTACACTACGAAATTAACAGAAATTGCCATAAGGATTGAACTTCTAATTAAAAACTGCTTCTATCATTAATGTTCATTTTATGCGTGTTTAAAAAGATATGGATAAATAAAAACAGTTGGTAGAAAATTATTGTGAGAATTTAACACTTTTTAACCTCAAACTTACTTTTTCGCTGTACAATGCTTCTATGTAATGAAATCTGGGACAATATCATTGTTTGTAGAATTAAAATATGTACGATCCTTAGCCTATAAATAAATACATCTGAATGAACGTTTAAAAATTAATTCATTCATAATTTTCACTGGGTGGTCATTAAGAACAAATATATATTATAATTTTTCTTAAATACCCTGTCTGAGTTCAAAAAGTAGATACAACTCTGAACAAGCTTACAATTCAAATCTTAGTTTGAGCCATCATCATAACTATATGCATAAAAATATTTGAATCCCAAATAGTCCTGCTAATATGTCAGATGGCTACTTTATTTCGATCAAAACACACTTGGAGCGCACACAGAAATGCCTAGATTTGATGGTATATAGTCATGTTTTATAATCCAAGGATTTTTAATAAAAGTATATTATATTAGTTGTTTTACTGTAAGGCTAATCTTAACCAAACTTTTGAAATTAGCTTTGATGGGAAAAAGTTATGTAAGTAGAATAAACAAAGATAAATTTTACATTAATATATATTCGGTTATTTGACCAGCAAAAACATAGGTCTAATTCAAGGTTATATAAGATCTTGACGAAAAATAATTCAGAAATTTATTCTATTATGTGATAGCAATGGTCTCAGACTATTTCTTCCCATCAGACCCTTGACCATTCACGCAATATATAATTTCGATGAAATGAACCACTTATGGAAAATTCTAAAAACCACCATGACATACAAAGTTCATATGCTATACCGATGACACGAAATTTACCTTTCTGGGAAATTATAAAATCTCTATATATTGTTCCCTTTTACTTAACATATCTGTAAACAAAGGTTCAAATAAATATAAAAAAATAATGATCGCACATATCCAATATGCATTTAGTAAATATAAAAATATGCATAAGTGAATATATCAATGTTTTATCTTAAAAATCGATAAATTTCCACTAGGTAGGTCGTTGGACAGTTGTGTTATGTCATGATGCAAAAAATACCTAATTCTATCCATGGTTCTTTTTTTTCATATCTGAATTTCTATGCCTAACGTTCTGTTCCAAGTTAAATTTATTTTTTTCAATTCTAAAACGATATCTTCTACATAATTTATCACTAGGTGTAATAAAAAAATAAACTTAACTTTTCAAATATGTAGGCTTGGTTGGAAAAAATTAATCTTGTTAATTTTTTCCTGGAATACGTTTTTTACTTTCAAACTCCGGAGTATTGTGGCAATTAAACGTTTTAATTTGAATTGTTATTCGTGCGAATTGTTGTGTAATTACAATAATACCATGTATATATTGGTTACTGTCGACTAATTATGAATCTCTAGTTAGTATTACCTAACGTACCCATCATTATGAATTTCTTCGATTTTTTTATGCTTGTGTATTTCATCAAGATTACTATCATTAATAACAAAAAAATTTTAATTAAATTTCGAGTAGTCAAATCAGTACTAACATCCTCATGTAATTCAAATCTTTTTCAAACAGAATTGGTATGTTTAAAATCTTCCTATAGCTCGCTCTAAAACAATGTATTACACTAGTTGATATTTTTATGATAAAAAGGTAATTTAATATTGTTAAACGAGCGATCTATTGAAGTTTCAAAGGGGAGCTATTTTTAAATGTTCAAAACTTTTCTACAATCATTTATAGATTTCTTTTTGTGATATTTTTATATATTTAAAAGACTTGGAGTATATTTTGGATAATTATAATCCTTCGAATAAGTTCCAAGATATAGATTAATTTTAACACGTTTATCTGATTAGTTCTATTTTGGAAATATCTTACAGAATACAGTTGATGAAATCCAACAATTCTTTTTTTACTATAGTATATTGATGTCACTGATCTTATAAAACCACTTTTGCTTATTAAGAATTAGAAACACACAATTCCAATTTTCGCCTGAAAATGACCCAGATAA
>LDMZ01063254.1:0-12599 GCA_001455285.1 Sphaeromyxa zaharoni
TTGATTGAAAGACAATCACTATTTGAAATTGCAATAAAAGCTCATCAGAAAAAAAATTTGTTATTCACTCTCTGATTACTACAATCTATTATTGATGAAGAATAGATCGCTAATATATTTCAGTATCACACCCAGAAATCGGAAGAGTAACCATATTTTATTTACTTCAAGAACGATAAACACCTCAAGCTGATTCACGGGGAAAATCTCTGTCTGTTATTTTTTGTAATATTAAAAAAATATCCAATGTTTATCCATATTCAGTTGATAAATAAATTTTGACAAAGGCTGGTTAACAAATATAGCCAATTCCAGATTTTTTCAAGACACTGAAGTGATCGAAACATTTACTAAGAAAGTCTATAGAAGAAATTTTATCGTAAAACAAGCCTTAAATACAAAAATGTCAAAATGGATCAATTATAAAGTTGAAAACACATGCAATCGTGAAGAAGAAACTAATATTGTGCATTGTGCAAAATATCCGTAAGACAGGTACAAATTTAACACTTACCTGAACTTGGAGAATACTATATGGATTACTTAACTATTTACGTTATTATTATTTTATATTGGTTCATTACTTTTTAATCTTAGTATTGTTAAATTGATTTACCGGCTTTGTTATAGATATAATTACTACTAAAAAGTAAACAATTGATGAAATATCTTTTGTTTCTTAATTATTTTGATTTAAAACACAGGCTTATAAAATTTTCATATCATATATAAAGATAATCCTTATGTTTTAACCTACTTACATCGACCCAGTGTTTGATGGGTAGGAGCCAACTGTAAAACTTCAAAAATTTCTTTCTCAATATAAAAATACAAAGGTATATTTTGAATCGACTAAAAAATTAAAGGATACAAACATATTTTTTAGTTCAACCAATATTAATTTAATGTTTTTTAAATATATGCAGTTAATTTTACTTCATCTTCACTATATTTTTTGTTTGATATGAATTGCTAATTGCAAACTTTATAACTCAATATCTAGCTTATTGGGCTTATATATTTAAATATATGAACAATACTTTTTCTATATTCACTGCAACATGATGCGGCATGATATTAATCAGATTTAAGTACTAAAATAAAAAATAATAATAATTTTGGTATCGTTGCCAGGATTAAAGAATTTGGTCTATTATTCTAATTTGGTTATGTGTATACCTATTTATAACATACCTTTATTCAAAATATTGATCCAATGTTTTAACATCCTTAATATCTGTTATAAAAATCGTTTTATCTATATAAAATGTTACTATTACATATATTACTAAAACTCTCTTCTTTAAGTACATCAAATTATAGACCGAATATATTTGGGAAGAATTTTTATTTAAAAAGAGGATATATTATTTATCTTTTTCACATGTTTTATGCCGGTATAATACAATTATTTGTCTTTAGGATAAAATTTTTTCGTTTTTTAGATTAACAGATATTGGTTACTTCCGTTTTATTTTGTTTTTCTTAAAACTCTGCTGTGTAATCTTAATTAAAGTATTTTTTGATAGAATGTTACTATCAGTCCCATTTTAAGCTTAAATTAAATTAATATTTAAAAAATCATACACCGATTTGTCTTTTATTCTAACGCGTTAGTCTGACTTTTGATCATAACTTTTGCTCCTATGTTATTATATTTTTAATTATTATATATTTTTGCTCCCTTTTATTTTATATGTAAATTTAATCCTAAATATTTTCTGCCTTGTAGGTATTTATTGGCCATTATTCATTATTATCATTCTTAGGACAATCTGGACTACATATGTTGAAAATTCTGTAACTCTTCAAAATTTTCTCAATAACAATACCGAAATACAAGATATATGTAAGAAGGTTGGGTCTTGTATTGCAAAAATACATTCAGCTGGAGTTATTCATGGAGACTTGACAACTTCCAATTTTCTCGTATTTCCATCAAACGGTGAGATGGAAATTTGTGTAATTGATTTCGGACTCAGTTTTGTCTCGACCTCATCTGAGGATAGAGCAGTTGATCTCTATGTATTGGAACGCTCTTTCGTCTCAAGCATTTATGACAAAGTTGATGAAATAATTTCCCTAGTCTTAATTTCTTACACTAATAATATTGAAATTCTAAAAATTGCGAAATATGAGGAGGTTGCAAAGAAATTGGATCAAGTAAGATTGCGTGGCCGAAAAAGACTTATGATTGGATAATTTTTAATACCGATTTATTCGTTCTTTTTACTCATTTTTATTTGTTTATTTTCTATCCAGCAAATTATTTTTATCAAAATATGTTGCTTTTCCAGAATTTTTTATGGATTATGCTCTTTGGTGTATTTTGAAAACGTTTGAAGATAGGTTCTTTTTAAATTATTCTATATAATTGTGGTTAAATTTTAATTTTTTTCAAATTTTGTCATATCTCATTGCTATAGTAAAATTCACTTTGCATACCTATGGTTTAACATTTCGATTTGCTTCCAATGTTTTAAGATTATTCACCAATCTTTCTTATAATCATGAAAATAAGGTATGTAATGTGTATTTTTAAAACTGTAGGCATTCACCCCGTTACGTAAATTTTTTTTCATATAAATAGATCAACACGCAAAAATGATTACCGTAAATAACGTTTAAAAATTATAAATTACAAAAACACATTGTATATATGGCCTAGGTACTAAAAAATATTTTAGGTTACAGATTTACGGAAATTTTTGTTATTTTATTACAAGTATATCAAGTGGTAAAAAGTATTTTCGAGTTATTTTGTCACATCCACCACATAATCTTACACCGTAAAACACAAATTTGACAGCTGTTAACTTAGCATTAATCAAATACATTTATGTTTAATCTAATATAAAGTAGTTTACTAACGAGGACCACTACGTGTTTACGTTGCTGTTGACTACTCAGTTAGTTCTTGCTTCTATGTCCGGCACCATAGTGCAAAAACTTCGAAGTAATCCGCCTAAAAATTTATTTTGGTATCTTCATGGTATCAAAACTATAATTACATGAAGAATAAAAAAATTTAAAATATAAATTTTCAGATAGTGTACCTAAAATTCTAACATGCTTGGGTTCTCGTCTTCAGTATTGTTTTTTTTCGAATTATTCATATTTTCTCTTTTGAAATGTAAGGAATAATTATCCTTTATAAAGGTAATAAAAAATATTAGTTCCAATTTTACTGTGATAACACGATTAGAATATTTTTTCTAATAACCTACTGAATTTTCAAATATTTTTATTATATACGCTTTAATTGAATAAAATTTGAAATACATTCCTTGTACCGCATAAAATATCTTCTTATTTCAAAATTAATACCTAAATCCTTTGATAAGCAAGTCTTCTTAGTTAAAAATATGTATAATGAAACAGTTTAAGCCTCGATATATTCATTAAAAATTATAGATACAAAAAAAATTTGATCACGCGTGACCTTCACAAGGATTATGATCCTGATTTACATCTCCAATGAGTAGTTAAGATTACCAAAAACCTGAGCTTTACCTCTAGTGTTTCCCAAATTTTTATTTAGATATTTTATCCACTAAAATTTTTGCACTTTTTTATCTGGATATTTGAACGAAAAATTTTGTGATTAAAGCCGTTTTATTTTTCAAAATTCCCCCATAGGGATTCCTATTTATCGCCCCTTTTAAGAAATTGTCTTATTTAATACAGAAATTTTCCATCGATCAATAAATAAGATTTTATTAGTATATTATAGTTTTGAAAACCTAAATTGTCTGGCATCATCTGAGTGTAAAAATTGATCTTAAGACCTTTTTATAATTATTAAAAAATATTTTTTATGTAATATGTGTATATTCTTGATCTTTTGATCAAATAAATAATTTTCTGATGGACTTAAACGTAGAGATAAAAATGAAAGTTTAAATTAATTTAATGTTAATCACAATCTTGGAAATAAGATTGTAGTCTTCGGACCTTTTTGTAACATGCATGAAACTATAAATATAATAACCTTATAGTAGAAAAAAACTGTTCAGATTTTTTCTGGGAATCCATCTAAAGACTCGTTCAAAAATATTTTGAAACAAAAATTTCTCTCAGGTCTCGGATCACAGAACGAATGCAAAATACTTGAGGAAATTCAAAAGCTTTGTTATAAAAGCAAAGATTATATTGATATCCTAAACGAAGAAAATAAAGTTTAATTTATTCCTAGTCCTCATTACACATCAATACTTTCTGTATACAGGATTATTTAATCAAACATGGGTTTTGCGATAGATTTAACTTTTTACTGTTTACCAAGGATTGTGTTTATTATAATCCTTTTTAATAATTTTTGAAATTGCAATTAATAAAGGCTAAGAAAATCACTGTCAATGATTGAGCTTACCCATTAAGACACGTCCGATTTATAGTATAATTGAAAATTTATACTCTCCCTCTTAAAAACAGAGATTTTATAATTAATTTATAATCTTTGACTGAAATATTTGATTGCGGAATATTAAATTATTTTTTTCATGCTTACAGCAATAGAGGGTACAGAGGTCGGTACAAGGATGGAAGATGATTAGCAAAAATGGATGTTTTCATAGAAAATGTAGATCAAATAAATTTTTAAATACAGTAATTGATTCTATAAGCAAAAAATAAGAGAAATCATTGTTTTAAAATATATAAAAAACTTTTTAACAAACGAGAAGACTACAAAACTGATCCCTGCAACCTTATTTATATGAGGCAAAAATAATCAGCTTTTTATGACTTTTTTGGAAGTTGAAGTATTATAAATATTACAATTCTGTTACAAGATTATAAATTCATTTCCTGAATCTTTAAAATTGCTTTAGATAACGGTTTTATATCAAAAACCATAATTTTAATTTATATTGACGGTATGAATTCTAAAAATGATGAACTCTGTGTTGAGCAACAAACATGAATACCAAAATAATAAGTTAGATATGCGTGAGTACTATTTATGACTTTGTCTAGCAAATGCCTTATAATTGGATCATATAGTGTGTTATTCTATAATTACATTAAAAAAATAGATTTCCTATCTAAATGGTTTATATATCAAACAAATAAACAAAGTTTGCACAAAACAGGTAATAACACTAAAGCAATGATACATAAGGAAGCTAAAATATATTATTATTTATGTTGATAATCAGGATGTAAGTAATTGATATCTGCTGAATTACCTGCCTGATATGAAGAAGGATTTGGATATGCAGATTCATGACTGTTACCTTCGAAGCATCTAGGGTTTGGAGATAAGCTATATCCATCTCTGGGATTCGGAGTGTATGTTGGGTTATTTATAACAACTATACGATTTCTTCTTGGAAATATTCTAGCATAATAAGGTCGACTGGAAGCTGGGCTTTGATAATTAATACAAATATTGCAAAAGTTACGGAAGACTTTCCCCTTTCGACGCATAATACATATATGAACAGCACCATAAAATAAAAAATACGAGTAAAAATAGTCCAAATATACCAAATATTGAAAATATTATTATATAAATATTCATAATAAAATTTTTAATTCTTTTAGAAAGTCTAATAGAAATATATAATAGGTGCTAATTTTCGGTATATACGTGTTATACTGACAGAGTATAATAGGTTTAAGAAAAGTGATTAAAAAAGTAATAACTAAATTATTATAAAACATGGTATTTAGTTTTAGCTTTAAGTTTCTTTTGTAGTTTCGCTGTGTTCAACTTCAAATAAGCTTTATCGAGGTGAAGAATTTCATGAACCTTTTAGCAAAATTCATCATCACCAATAACAGTGCTAATTTATCACTCCAATATTTATTTTTTCTTCATGAATTAAAAGATATATTTTATGGTTGTATGTTGTTTTAGCCTCGCAGTGATAGATAAATCGATACGAATAAATTTATTTACCAAACATTCAGTGAAAGTTTTACATACTACTTTGCTCACTTGAGCTAAATTTAACATCTACCGTACATAGCAATTATATCATTTTTTCCTTTAAAATTTTTTTTAAAACACAATAACGATTTAAGCATTTATTTACTCGATTAAATTAAAATTGCAAGTTAGAATCACCTTCGGATGGCTCAATTGTAATTAACATTTTAATGAGGCTAGGAATGAATTACAATGGATTAAAAATGCTATCGACTATATAGAACTAAAAATATTAATTATCAAAGCAAAATAAGCTCTTAACAAATCATTTTTGAGTTTTTTTTTAAATACTTGAACCCGCTCCAAATGTAATGATCTAAGAGGTGAGAACCTAGTATGCTTAATAAATTGCATATGATGATTTCTTAATTGGTCATGATATCTATTTGTTGTTATTACTGCAATTAAAAATATATTCTTTAAGAATTCATACTTAAACACTATAAATCAACTTTCGTAGTAGCTGGGATTAATATTAAGCACACTCAGTGCTTGCGAAAAGAGATCCTTCGAGAGAAAATTTTGAAAGTAAGATATATATTATTGTATTTATCCACGGAACCTCTGAGGTTCCGAGGAAGAAATATAAAAGTAAAACAAATAGGCTAATCTACTAAGACGTTTTAGTACACCGCACACCCACCGCCAGCGTGAGTGTCTATCTGTAATCTACGAGAGATTACGACAATATCATAATTGGATATGCTGTTTGGTTCCTTTTATGCGAGCCATGACTGAATGCACCTACTTTACATTTTATTGTTTTAATTGATTTGTAATTATTTTTTACTAACTTGTGAAATTTCAAGTATGGATGATATTTCATGTTAATATTCTTCGTGAAAAATTTCTTCAAACCCTATTTTCTTCCTCATATTTTCTCTTGATATATTCTTCCCATAACTAATTTTTTAATTATTTTATTACTCTTCTATCTAATATTAAGTTCCTTCGAAATTAGAGCATATACATTATTGCAGATATGATGATGTGTTTTACATCGACACTATACAAATCAGATAGCAATTATATATTGTTCATGGTAAGGATATTTTAAGGCTATATGAATGGTTAGTTGATCTTCTTTTCATTCGAAATTTAAACCAACATATTTAATATAATTTTATTAGTCACCAAATACTGTAATAACTTAATCAAACTAATTATCTAAAATAAAAGATGCCAACAATTCTGACACCTTTGGATTTATTACAAATACTATATTAAGTAATTAAATTCATTAGCCTAATTCTCTTAATTAATAATTCATGATAATAAAAAATAAAATCTCAAAAGTTTATGAGTTATAACAAAGTAATAAAATGTTTAGGAGAATTATTAACGCAGATATACATACAATATTTGATAACATATGTCCTGAAAGCTAGAAATATATGAATATTATATCAGGCAATCTTTATTTATGATATAAAAAGTGAATATCATTCCGACTCAATGCAGGTGGTGAAGTTACATATATTACAATACCATGTGTTTGTTAATGTTTTATTTCATACCTTATAAAATATACGCTTGACATTTTTTCAGCGATTTGTAACTAATCGCTATTAAACGAAATTACTTTACACCTAAAGCAAGTTACACATGCTGACTAAGTTAATAGTTAATGTACCTGAATATATGCTTATATACGTTCCATTTGATGAGTGAAAATTATTTTTGATACCAGAACCAGCTCCTGTGGGATAATAATGGAATTGATAACCTAAAATAAAAAAATTATATTATTTATTTTAATTAGGAATCGCAAATCAAGGAACTTACATTTATAAAATTGTTGCCATATGGAGCTGCAATTTCACAACTCCCAAACCTCGCCTTTATCATGTCCAATGAAAAATAATTATCTATTTTTGTTTTAGATCACTCATAGACCAAAAATGAATATCTCAATCGTGGTAGCACAGATCCGAGTTTTAAAGAGTCGAATTTTGTTTGTAAAGCGTATTTTATTCCCTTCGTTATCACATTCTTAGTGATTAAGCTGAATATGCCATTTTTGGTTTTTGGAAAGAAAATAAACTTTTTCAATATATTGGGAAAAATATCAATTAGTTATAAAATAATTCGAAAAATTACTTAAATTAGTCTTTAAATAGAATGAACAATAGTTTGGTAATATACTGGCAATAGATAAAAATATTAGCCCTTAGTCCTGCAGATAACGGAAATAAAAATACATAAAAAAAAGGAATTATCTAATTATTTGATAATTTAACACATAATATCTAAAAGAAAAGTAAAAAAGGAAACTAAGCAACTTTTAATGTTTAACAATGAATATATGACTTAGATTGTTATTTCACAGGTCTATTAATATTCAAAATATTTCACCTTTTAATCTTGTGTAATTAGAATATTAACAAAATACAGTAAATCTTTTTATCTTCTTTAAGTGTTGATTCTGGTAAACAATATTTTTTCTCAAATCATCGAAAAATTTTGATGTTTACATGAAAATTAAAATATGACTTAAATAATTTAGCTAAATAATATCTACTGATTAGATACTGATTTTCGGGTAACTCTGATATCAGGCTTAATTTCAACAATATCCTTGCGATTTATTTTTTGGAAGAATATTAATCCAGCATTTTGTTCAATATATGATAACGGAACATGGAATGATTCAAGTTCAATAGAATCAGAAACAGCTTCATTTGGTATCACGAAACTCTTTAAACATTTCATACCATCATATTTACAATTTACTTGCACTTCGAACGTGCTAGGTTTTACACCAAGAATAACTTTGAAATAGTGAGTTGGAACTGCAACATTATTCGTCCCAATAACTTTATATTGCACAAACCTCTCTCCAGTTGTATCATTTTGTCTTAAATTATAAAAAATTTTAAACTAAGCAACAACTTTGGTAAAAACAGAATTCCTGTACATATATAAACTTCGTCATATAATTTTATCAACTGACGAGAATGTGATTCAAGCTGCTCCCAGATATTTTGATTAAATCCCTTTCCTAAAAACGATATTACTGAAAACGAAAGCGATAGTGTTATATTATTTTTATAAAATAAAATATCTTTTGATCAGCAACAAGTAAAATACAAAAAATAACACAGCTCATAGATTTCAAGTATTCGGACCCAAAAATAGATACACCCTGATAATATATTATAATTATTTAACCAAAAATCTTAAAATTTATGTTAGATAAAAATTGAAGTATATATAAAATATAGTAAATAAAAAGGATTCAGTAAGATATAATTAGTGCGTAGTTTATGCAATCGACTTTTCAAAAAAGCGTGACATTGCTACTTCACTCTCGTTAATGCCCTTATTAGGTACATTTATTTAAGCAAAACTGATAATACTTAAATGAATCTTAAACTCAGAATCTAGTTAAATTGGTTATTAATAAGAGCATCTAATTATCAAAATGAAATGTACATTCTATCAAAAATTTTGAAATTTTCGTGATGAAATTTAGAGTAATAACCTAAAACAACACATAATTGGTCAGTCAAATTTTCTACACCCTGTAACAAGAATTTCTGTAACTCTTCAATATTGATACAAGTTTGAAATAACGATGTGATGACAACCGGTCAGCCAAGTCAGAATATTAAAATTCAGTAAGTCACTGAAAAAATCTAATATTCAAGTGTATTTTGGGTTTTTATCTTAGATTAAAAATAAAAAAAAGTAGGTAATTACAAATTCAACTAATATGTGCAGCATCTAAAAAGAATAATATATAAAAGAAGCTAATTATTTTATTTAAAAAAGATTTCTATTTTTTTAATGATATTTAAAATTAGTACATTAAAAATTTTGATTAAACAATGGATTCAAGACTGTCTTATATACTTGATGGACACAAACGAACCCTAAAGATGTTATAAGATTTTTAAAACAGTTTTAAATAATTCGAATAACACAAACAGTTCCTGAATATGTAAAATTAACTCTTTTTTTCCATGGAGTTAGAGCAAAAAACCCTACCTTTGACTTATCTCTTTGGTGAAGAATCAGTAAGCTGATATTTAAATTTTAACCCTTTTGTGTTGAATAAGACATAAGTTAAGCTATCTCGTACATCAACATACGGTGAACATATTTATTTAATCTAATAACAATAAAAAACGATCCATCAAACGTGCAGTTAACACTAACCCTACTAAATATAGGTATTTGTCTTTTGGAACTAACTGTTATCTCTTGAAGTTAATACCAAAATTCTCGGTATTTAATGTTGATGCGATCAACCCATATCCGGAAAACAATTACTATAAAACCATCTTGGGTATGAATCAAGGAATCTTTCCGATATCTAAATGGCAGGTACGTGTTCCTGTGAACCAGACTAAATATACATCTTATTAATTCAAACACTTTCATAGACATAAAATATTATTCCACAGAATATAGGTTAAAAGGCCCTGGCTTGCGACATAACAAGCATAAATTATAAATAGCTGAAGAATGTTGATAATTCCATTTATTCATGTACTGATATGTTTACCCACATCGATAATAAAGTACACAAGATATTTCTACGAATATAAAATTAAATAAATATTTGCAAGCTTTTATAATATAAACTTTAAGAAAAAAATGCTTCTTCTTATTTTCAATATACATAATATACTTTTTATTTTATTATGTTTTGAAATATGATTCAAAGTGGTTAGACATGTAAAATTCAGATTTAACACACGACGTGAAGGTAATTATAAGAATCTTTATTGATAATTTTGATTATTGTCAATATAATCCCACATATACACGAAACCAAATTAAAAATATTCGAAACTAATTTATTAACCAATTGCAAAAAGTTTTATTAAACAAATATTTATCATTTTTATATTGTTGTTACATCGTTCTTTTAAATTTTTTTTAATTAAACCAAAAACAACTGACCCTGCATTATCATAATAAGAATTTTGAGTTTTCCATGAATCAAAAAGTATCATTTAATAAATAATAAGTCAGTTTTGTAAATTTAAATTTGATTTCCTTAATACGTTAAAGGTTTGTATTTTTTAGTGATGAAAATCCAATGTCAAACATTACGGGTTGATCATTATAATTGAAATTAGGACAAATTGCTGGCAAATGTTAAACGTATCACAATCTTTGGAAAAGAATCCAGTAAACAAAAAAATGACAATAGATTAATTTTAATTAAACGTCGGAATTCCATACCTATCTGGGGGGAAACGTTACTTAACCAAAATGTTTGGCAAAGGGCAGTCTGATGAACTTTGTGATTTCCAGCAGCAGCCATATGACCACGATCATAGCCACTATTCCTATAAAAATTAATCGTTTGATCATTTAAACACTTATAATCTTCATTAGACGCAGAAAAAATCATCGGTATGTTAGGATCTCTTGCAAAATTACATTTTCCTCTATCCGCATCTTGATCAAAAACTTTCTTTTTCGACTTAGAGAGCTTCTAAGTAGATATAGAAAGACATTCCATCTGCAAATACTTCTAAAGACCATTGTGCTTGTTTAAATTTATAACTGTATGAAATTATATATCTATCACGAACTAGAATGTTTTCATTCCCTGGAATCAATAAGAAAAGGATCAATCTTGAGTACCTGGTAATCCATACTTCATAATATCACTGCATTGTCGTTGAGTTTCCCCACTTTCAGGAAAATATGTTAGAAAGCAATTATTATTCCTGGGTCTGGATTTAGCTTCAGCAACGTTTATGAAGGGGAACTTATTTGGATTCTCAGTAAAATAACTGTAATTTATTATAGTAACAAAAATCCCTATAAACTGGAAGATTTTATAACCAAGTATACCAACACCTGCTACAAGAAGGCTATATATTAATGACCTCTTATTCATAATCAAGGAACTTGATACTAAAAGTCGTATTACTAACTAAAAATGTACCATTTTTTATATAAAAAACATGCGTGTTTTGTGTCTTTTTCAATGAATTACGTGATTTGTGTCGGAATATCACGCATACCCTTTGTTGGTCAAAGCTATTTTTTACCGCCTTATTTACGACTATTTCGAACCTTCTATTATATAATAAGGTAATACTAGCTATCCGCATGATCTACATCTCACGTATTTTCAATTTAAGCTATATAATTTTTTAAAAATGTTTTATTGATTAAATTTCCTCTTTCTAAGACTCGTTTTGATACAGACTATATGGTTAAATACGTCGTGACTTGTATTTTTTTTAAATAATCGATGTTTTATAAGTGATCCTCCTAAATTATTTCTTAAATTCTATGTTTTTCAACGATTTAATATGCTATTTTTTATGCACCATGAGCAGTTTCGTATTGATTTAATATAAATAGTGATTTATTGTTTATCAAAAGTCCTGTTTTCTTTTTAGTTTTTGTAGAACACCAGATTAAAAGTTCCAAGCATATTTAAACAAGCGGACAGAACATTTCATTTATACGAGCCTCCAAAATTGTTCTAAATAATACGCTTTTGATAAATATACAAAAGCTATACTTATGGAATTTTTGTGTTCGACTTAACCTTAACGTAATTTTTTAGATCACTCATCCTCCAAGTACAGTAGAGTCTGTCTCAACCGCCAGCTTTCCTAACCGACAAATTAATTAGAAAAATAGTACAGTAAAGTCTGTCTCAACCGCCAAACTTTCCTAACCGCCA
>LDMZ01063271.1:0-15261 GCA_001455285.1 Sphaeromyxa zaharoni
GGCTAAACATTTCTTGAACAACTTGCACTACCTCAGGGTCTCTGAATTTGGAAGGGCGACCACTTCTTTAAGCATCACTGACAGATCATGTGTTCATGAGTTTTGCATGACAATTCTTGATCGTCTTTGGGTCAATTTGAACATGTCTTCCATTAATGGTTCTCCACCATCTTTGAACTTCAACAATGGATCCCCAAATTTCGTAACGTGCAGCTATCTGGGCACGTTCCTGTACAGTTAGACGTCCTTCCATTTTGAAGATTTTGAAATTTCAAACAAATAAACAAAATTTAGAAATAAATTCACATAATCTGAAAAGAAAAGTCGGGGTGCCACTTATACACGAATAAATACGGTAAATTAAATTGCCAAACATTAACTAAAATACACACAAAAATTGAGAAATATATTACTGAATTTGAATAAACTGTAAGTATTTTAAAATAAGGAGTTACTTTTCGATCACCCTGTATATACAGGAATTTTTTAAAAAGTAATTAGCCAGAATATTTTTACAACTATAGTAAAAAAACATAATTGAAAAATCAAGAACAAAATAGAGTGTATAAACTAACGATATCAGCAGGGTTTATCGTTATACCAAGCTAACAGTAACATTAAATCTAACCATTTTTTTATTCCTTAAACAGGCTAATACTAAACGCAGATATCTAAATTCATGATTCACAGAAGCTTGAAAACAACTTATATACACTTTCTCGAGAACCTTCTAAAGCTTTTATGCTAAATTTTATTCATTATCTTTAGT
Source organism: Sphaeromyxa zaharoni (assembly GCA_001455285.1). Taxonomy (NCBI): domain Eukaryota; kingdom Metazoa; phylum Cnidaria; class Myxozoa; order Bivalvulida; family Sphaeromyxidae; genus Sphaeromyxa; species Sphaeromyxa zaharoni. The sequence continues at coordinate 770 of LDMZ01063271.1, forward strand.
AAATCAATTAAGGATATTGAGCGTTTTTATTGATTTTGTCTTTAACTGGGACATAAAATCCTGACTATTTCCAATCAATCAATTAATATTATTACTTTTTTATCCACTTCGTACGTATTTGATTATATTAATCCTTTAAATTTATAAATTTAATATCGTTTATGACTCGTAAAATATCTGCTTAACATGTTTTGAGATTTAATCAAAAAACACTTTCATATTCGGTTTTTTGAACAAATCCCACGAAGTTACGAACTTTTACTGTAATTCAGTTTTCTGAGTTAAGGGAAAATGATTTTAGTTAACCCTTTTTTTAAATATGTTTATACTAAATTAATTTTGGATATTATTTTATTAAAAACAATGATGCAACTAGCCGTGCTGATTTCTAATAACAAAATATAAAAAAAATAGGTTCCGAAGAAATAGACCAGAAGTATAAAACAAAGGATTACGCGAAGGATATATTCGAAGGCTTCTTATTACAAAATTTAATTGACCCGAGTTACATTGTTGGACTCACTAGCAACAGTTAATTTTCATTTGATATGTTAATAATCTTAAAGTAATTCATAATAAAATGTTCAAAATAAGAAATAAACGATGTGGATCTCAATCAAAAATCAAAGGTCATAACAAGCGCTCCTCGATGGGAGGTGCAAAAGCCATTTTCACTCCAAATATTTCCGTTTTTATTCTAATCATTAAATTAATTAATATAGCCCTCTGGTACGTTTTCTGACAAAAGTGGAGTGGATGGATCAATAAATAAATTTAATAACAGGGACCCAATACACGAGGTCATAACCATGAGTCTGTTTTAATATTCATTTAGAGTTTGTTGTTGAAATATAGTTTTAGTTCAAAAAAATCGTGGAGAAAAGTTGTCTTAACACTTTATAGTGATGGAATGTTGTCGTTTTGTGTTCCTGGAAAGGTTTTATTTTTAATATTTGCGTGGACTTAATATCAAATATAATTTATTTACTATGAACCGCGATCAATTTTGATGTGGTATTAATATTAATATAGAATCAAAAAGAAGTATCAAAATCAAGATTAATGGATCTTAGGTATTCGACTATTAAAGCTCCTACAAACTTTGCAAAGGATGTTTTATTAAGATGAATTTTTGTTTATTAAATTAGAATAGATTGTCTGGGAAGCCTATTATAAACAAAAACAACGCAATTTCAGATGAATCTCATCTTAATATTAGTGATCAATCAAAAAGTTAAATTTTTACTTTTTTCAAAGTATAATAGATACTAATGGCTTCCCCTTTTCGAAAGATACGTCATTCATGATTGTTTGTTCAACTGGAAAAAGTTTCATCTTTGATGCAATATCAATTGAAGTAAACAACAGTTCATGATTTTAAAAATTTCTTTTTCTGTGTATAATTACTCCACAACTTTTACGCTTAATTTTGATCGAAAATTCTTTCAAAGATTTTTCAAATTATATATATATATTCGCATAAATGTCATAAATAATTAGTCAAAGGTTAAATTTTTAACTCTGTTTTTTTCCAAATTTAGGGTTTAACAATTATCACGATTCGAAGTTATTATTTATATCACTCAGTATTTCTGAGCCTACGGTATTAAAATTGTTTATTCAATTTTGGTTCAACTAAAGTGAATGATTATATATATATATATATATATTAGATCTTTGATATATTTTCAGGTTAAGTTACTTGATTTAAATTTAGATATTTCTATTATTAGTTTCCAGGCATAATATCTTTATTTTTTTACGTATTTTTAATCGAGCGATTAATTTTAACATCTTCGGATATTCGTTAATTTTTTATCCTCATATCCTGCAATAAATTATGTTCTGTCAAGTTAAGATTGATTTGATTCAATAACATTATTTGAAGTTATGAAAAGACAAAGTGATTTTTCGTTAACTTGATCGATTATATTTTTAAATAATTATTTTTTTTATTCTTTAACAGATAATTTTAATCTTTTATGCTTTTCTTAATAACATCGAAAAGATTTTGATCACTTTCATCACTGAAGATGAAAATTCCTACTGAAGCTTGTTAACTACTAATTGCTTTTTTAATTTTTTGAAAAGATGGCTTGAATGCCAAAAGTACAGTCAGTTCTGCAACGTTTGAGTAAAAACCTAAAAAATACTAAAGAAAAATCATATAAATAATATTTTAGAATGTGCTTCTATTGAATATTTTTATAAAAGTCTCAAAAAAACCCCAACAAAAATTAAAATAAACTTTTTAAATAATGTGCATGTCTTATTAAGCAACACGAATAGTTCTTGATACATAATTGATTATTATAAGTTTACTCTATTAATCATCTTCCGGATCTCTTTTTTATTATAAAATATATAACGTGTTATATCCTTATAACAAACAGACTGGATTGAAATCAATAAAATATATATGATTATAATAGGTGATATTATTTTCGTTAATTATTTATTTTCCATCCCTGATCTTGATTTATTAAATATTTTGATCTTGGTCTTGGTTGAAACATTTTACTCAAACTTATAGTCCTGAATGGGCGTTTTTCACACTCAAGCAATCAATTATGGCTGTGTTCTTGCCGGTACCGGTTTCATAAACATTATTTAAAGATATTTTTATTAAAACTATGTAGACATAGCGCATTCAAATCTTGTATAAAATTATATATATATATATATATATATATCTTAATTAATTATATCTTGTTTTTCTATTTACAATGAAATATATTTTTTCCATGTTTCTATAATCGAATAATTTTCGGATGATATATGTAAATGTTCATCTTCGAATTTTTTTAAAGATCATATAGAGATTGCGGGTTTGAAAATCTGACAATATCCCTTCATCTAAAAAATAAATTTTGATAGGATTTTTAAAGGAAATTTAGATGGAAAAAACATAAGCTCGTGTCCACAGGCCCTTACTAGCAACCCTATTTGTATCGCTTAATGGATCGAGACACTACTCATCACTAAAATTACATTTAAAATGTGTTTTTCTCATTTGAAAAACCTAAACTAATACCTTTACAAACTTTTATGCATTTTAGTTTCTTTCGGTTATAGTGAAACAGACATTTAATTAAAATACATATCTTTAGCAATCGAATAATTATTGTTCCTTAAATTATTTTTTTACAGCCTATTTCCACTTACTGATCTGCCCATCTTAGATAGCTTATTTTTTTCAAACCTAGTTTCGCCTAGAAGTATAATTTTTTTGCTTGGATGGTATTTTGAGGAAATTCAATGAATAAATTTTTATGATCTCTTCTGTAGTATCTGTATTTGTTTTTACACTTCTTTATGGTGCAGTGGGATTCTTTTAGATAACTTCCTACAAAATGTCCAAAAATGAAAATTTAGTATAGTTCTTAAAATTTTTGAGCCACAAAATTTAAAGTTTCATCATTCTTATAAAAAAGTCGAATTATTGTTCTTTTTGCGCATCAGATAGATTGGAATAGTGCTTCCGCAACCTCGATTCAATTTTTGTTTCTCCCCACTTGTGGTGTAAATTTAATATATTTTCTACGTTGTCACTTCGTTTTGTTATAATATCTAAAAGCTTCTGTGTAAGACATTTAATGATTTTATAATGATAGTTTTTATCTCATCAATAATATATGTTCATTATCATTTCTTTATTATTCATTTTTCAAATTTAAAATACAAGAAAACTTGTCTGCTCGATGGTATATTTTTAATCTTGGAACTTAAAATGAAGTTTATACTTATAATTTTTGCAACAAAGTCAAGTTTTGGGAATTCTTTATTTATAACTAATATATTTTTTAAATTCTTAAACAAAATACGTTTTTCAAAATTATTAGAAGAAAAATGAATGGAGCAAACTTATTGAAAATACGATAATATCGCTCCTTAAGAATCCTTCCGCTCCTCCTTTTTCTCTGACACGTGGGTGCTATAGAAATGGATTATCAACGTTAAAAATGACCTCTGGTAATGACTTTTGTGCGGATTGTGGTTCAAAAGGTTCCGCATGTTTTCTTGTTATATTTTTAGATCCCAAATGGACTTCAATTAATCTAGGAATCCTGATCTGCATCGATTGTTGTGGAGTTCATAGAAATCTTGGTCAAAATATATCGAAGGTTCGGTCATTAGAATTAGATGATATCAGGTATTTTTTGTTTCCTCGTGAAAATTGATAGTGAAACGGTGATTGATTTTCTTCTTAAAATTGGAAACACATTTGCTAATTGTATATGGGAACAATTGATTAAAGACAAATCGAAGATGATTGCTCCTGATTCATCTCGCAAACAGAGGGAAGATTTTATTTATAAAAAGTACGCAGAAAAAACATATATGGCGTTACTAAATAGTGACAATTATATTGTTTCAGTTTTTCAAAAAAGATATTAGTTATTTTTAAAAAGGATATTCAAAAAAGTATCGCAAAGAAGAATCTAAAAGAATGTTATAGAATAATTTGTAGAAGCAAAATAGATATCTGTCATCAGATAATTGAACCAAATTTAAATCAAACCTGTCTACACTTTGCGTTTTTAGAAGGAGATGCTACTATCGTTCAGCTGTTCTTTTGGGTATATTAAATTTTGAAAATTTTTATATTTATTAGAATTGTGATCCTTCTTTAATAAATACACTACGAGACAAGGATGGAAAAACCCCAATGGATTGTATAAAATGTAATACCGATTCATCGGTTCTTCAAGTAATTAGCCAGCACACGTAGGTAATTTATTTAGATAAAATTTTTGTATAAATATGTTTTTTTCAAATAATCAGTATATTCTAAATAAAATATCGTCTGGGTCATTTTCAATTTTCGTTTCTATCGTAATGGATTTAATCATGTCATCTTTATCCAAATTGCTCTAATATTTATGTGAAACGAAGCAACAAATTTAAGAATCTAAGAAATTAAATTTTATTATTTAACGAAAATGGTTAATCGATAAATATTGGTTTGTAGAAAGTACATTCGTTCACATCTCTTAGTTTTCTTTGAATAAACACCATCGGTTTGATTTTTTTCAGCGGTTACATCAATAGTTTTCTGATCATTGTGCCTTGAAAAGTTTACATTCAATTTCACAATCACTATGACCGTGTTCAATTAAAAACTACTGAAATTTTTAAATAAAAAAATTAAGCGTATACTAAACTGTAAGCTTTGTTATATCTTAATATTTCGTATAAAATATTAACAGATTCGTTGTACAAATTTCTTAATTAGTATTGAGGTGCCATAAACTAGATTTTTAGTAGAACGAATTGAAAAACATGATTAAATTTGTGACAATTCTCTTAGATTTATTTTTAAAATTTTAGATTAAATTTACTCTCAATTATGAATAATTTTTTCAAAAGAAAAGGCAAGGGTGACAAAAATATTTCAACGATATCATCTAAATGAGAAAAATTTCATCTATTTTATAGTGATGATGTCTTCAAATTATGATTTCATTAGGCTGGATATATAAATTCCTTTTCTGCTGTAATCTTGCTTATAAACGAATGCGCTCTGACAAGCAATGGTTCCAAGTAAGATGAAGGGCATCCTACTACAAATCATTTAACCTTCAAACTAAAAAATTTATTATTTCAAACGGTTGTTTGAATATAATGTTAAAAAAAATCTACTACTTATGGAGAAATTAAATTTATCCTAAAAAGATCAACTGTCGTTATACGTAGCTGCAAAAATTATTACCATTAAAATGAAGTTTCATGTTCTTTTAAAGTCAAGTGTCCTCTGACATGTAAGAGAGTTGTCGAAATTATGCTTGTGATAAAGCTGAAAACGAAAATAACAATATCCTTTTAACCAATACAATTTAGAGATAGATTTTTAATTTTCTAATAATATTGAACTAAAGTTAATATCTAAATTTAAGAAATAGCCTTTTTTCTATGAATCGATGAGGAGGCTATAAAAAATTTATATTGCTTACAAACAGTTACACACAACTACAAAAATTAAATATATTTTTGATAATATCACAATATGCCTGAAAAGCACGTTTTATCTTAGAAATTTAGATTTGGGTATTTGTGCTTATATAGCACCATTAGGGGTTTTTCGATTAAAGTTCTTACAAATTTAATGAAAATGAGAATCATAGTAAAGTTCAAAATCGTTAATTTTAAACGAAAAAATATTTGCTTAATGAAAAACAGAATGAATTGAAAGTGGTGCTATCAAGTGATTGAAATGATAAATATCATCAAAAATTAAGTCGTTAAAAACCTAAATTTTTGAGCTGCTGTAAATATATAGCTTTTCATTATGTTCGTTGAATTGTACATACAGATGTAAGACGTTTACCGAAAGAAAAATTGTCATCTCTCGTAATTCAACTTCATAAAGAACTTTTAGTCTCTTGAAAGTGAATATTTAAGAGATTTTGTAAATAACTCTAAAATGGATTTTGGCTTTTTAGTATTAAATCTTTAAGTGAGGTATTTGAACATCTCAATAATCTGAAAACAACATGTATAGTAGAAACGAGAAGCATTATATATTTACGTTATTTCTTTAACTTAATGAAAAAATATCCAGATACGGAAGAAAAGAATATAGGTAGGCCATTTATTTATGTTCCATCAGTTCACAAAATCCTCCTTCTGGAAATGATTCCCCGTTATTAACGAGCTTTTCCATGCTAAGAAAGTAAAACGGAATGAACTGATTAAGCTCACAATCCATTCCTAGATCTATCTATCAGATATGTGTCATATGACCGAATTAAGTGATTATTTTATTTATATACGCATGCTTAGTCGATATATTATTATTACTTTTGCTATACACGTGGTTTAAATACATTACAAGAAACCTTTGCAGTTAAAAGTTTCGTGAAGATAAAAAATTAGCAATCATCAGTGATCATGGACAAGAATTAAAGTACGCATGATTCCTATTAGATGACTCCTTAGGCGTCTACTGTATATAGGGAAATCCAACTTTGAGAAATAATCCATCAAAGTCTTATCACCAATTTTAAGTTTATACCCATAGAAACTTGGATTTACTTATCTAAATAGCAATATTTTTAAAAAAAAACATATAACCTGAAAAGATTGAAGAAGAATTAAGGTGATATTTCGATTATATATTCATCATTATTCCATACTCGATACTGGATACGGGATATGCTGTATTTATGTTAATGATAATTTTCCTTATATGATGTTCTTGTTAGTAATTTTATTGTAAAAATTTTGAGTAGAAAATATTCACTTTATGTGATAAATGTATCAGTATAAAAATGGGTGAAATCGCTGGGGTGTATAACACACTGATGTATTAATGTAACAATTCTTCAATTACGTTTTTGTTACATAAGTTTTCAAAAATTTTCTTGAAAATTTGCCTTAACTTAGAATTAATTCTAGATCTTTTTGATTACGTTAAAATTTTCATAGGCCTCATGGATCTATATCATTTCAAAATTCATCATTTATCAAAGAAAGTTGATCGTAATATATGAAATGCAAACTTTAGATAAAAAAGTAAATGTGCATATATATTTTACGGCAGAATATAGCAAGGACATCAAAAATGGTTTTAGTTAATAATCTGTTATTTCTGAAAATACAAAATGTTTTTAAAAGGTAGAATATAATGTTTTACTCAGCCGCTATATTTGTTGTAAAAATCAGATTATACAATTTGAGATCATTATTAAAATTTTACTATATTATTTCCATGAGTACTGTTTGTAATCTTTCAGTATATATTTTTAAAAAAACATGCTAGTAGTTTATAAATTTTGAATAATGAAAACTATATAATCAGTCGAATTTCTGAAAATCTGTCAAAAGCACCTACTTCAATCGTCCGTTGAAATTTGAAGAATAATGGGTTTAATCATTTCTGATATTGTAAAAATGCCTGTCTTCATTTACGCAAACAAAAGATATAAAATAAAATTAATAATTATGAACAAGATAATGCCTTCAAAATTTGTTAACTATAAACTCAAAAAAAAGTAATAATTTTAAAGCATCGGTTATAGTGAACACAAACAGAAATACATCGAATAATTTACAATACCACTCCGAAATTGGCATGAAGACCATGACAGATGTTACAAAATAATTTTTTTTAATAAAAAATTGAACAAACTTGCACCCACTCTTTATGATATAAATTCATCTAATTTTAACCTTAATTGCTCCTTATCAAACTTTTAATCTTCGTGAGGTACCATTTAGGAAAACGGTAGTCTAACGGATAGTTTTCTAATACCGATTTACTATTTACATGTAGCAGTAGGTCTATAGAACTCAGGTTGGCTCCCACTGAATAAGGTTGTAATGCCCAGTCTCGTAGACTATAAATAGGATACTTAGGCGGCGGAATATTGGACGCGGTATCGCCTGATTGACTAATAGATAGTTCCATTTTTATCTCTATAATGTCTAAATACATAACGAGGTCGTTATTTACTAAATACCTCCTGAATGGAGAACTAAGTCCAGGGTATTATAAAGGGTTATCAAAACTCATACAGCGTGGTTTTAAAATAATATTTCCTAACACAACCGCAGTTAAAATTTTATTATAAGTTTTACACATAGTTATATTAATGTAAATATTCTCAATCAATAGGATTGGCCACATTTTAATAGACGTTTGAAAAGTTTTGCATAATGCTATAGGTTTTAACAATGAATTCAAGATCTATTTGTTTGTGAATCTAAGTTGCTATCAAAAAGTGCAAATATTACATATCTATCATATTTATATTATTTTTTGAATTAGCGTTAGAAAAAACAAATTTAGTTTACGTGGATTCTGTACCCACGTAATAAATACCAATATTTTAAACAGTTAAATTGATGACGGGTATAATTAACGTCGTAAGTATTTTCCTTACTTTGAATATTCCATATTCCAACGAGTATGAACAAGAAACAATTGTTTGAACTCTCTTCATGTGATAATTTACTCTCATTAAAGGTATAAGAGCGTCTTCATAATAATAAATGAAAAAAATTTTAGCAAACCACAAAGAATATACTTTCCTCAAAAATAAATTAGGTAGGGTCACGATATCGCTTGTTTTGTAATAATTTTTTTTTATTTTTAACAAAATATGTATTCAATGTTGGAAATAAATTTGTTTGAATTCTAACTCTGATTGAATAACATATAGAAACATTAAATATATTATTATGTTGATCATATTTAAAAAAACACACCCGAACTGAGTTTAAAATAATAGAATTTGGATTTTATATTAACAATTCCTAAATATATTTTAGTATATTACAAAGTTTAGGGTGCTTAAAAGTTTAATTAAAATATGAAAGCCCTAAAAACAGTAATATGTTAATTTCTGATGGTAGATCTGACTATTGAGTTCTTTTAACAAACAAGATTTTTTGTAAATTTGATTAATAATAAAGATGTTCAGAGAATTTTAATTTGGAATGTGTTTTATAAATAAATAAACTTTTTATTAAATAATTTCAATTTAGTTGCAGATACAACAAGAAGTATAATAAAAAAAAATGATTCACTAAAATAGTTACTTTGATTGAAGCAGAGTAAATTACTAATTTAGAGGACTGATTTTGTTTATGTAATCATAAATTACAAAGGATAATAAAATTATTTATGCATTTCTGTCCTTCAATCATATAATACTCCTTCAGACAAGTTGAATTTGCAAAGGGATTTAAAATATTTAAGGATGAATGAAGTCTTTCATTCACAGTGGGTGCAATAACTATCACAATTATCCCAACTCAATAGGCTTCTTAAAATTACAAGTCATCAAATACTACCACACTCAGTCCGGTTTTCGACAATCGAAAAAAATTGTAATTGGAAAAGTAAAAATTCAAAATTACACAAATTAATTTTAATATTTTTATTTTTAAGAATGAGGTAAAAATGAATTCCCATGGCTATTATGGACATAAATATTACCATTAGTTGTTAACTCGTGAGACTTTATCATACCAGCAAGGAGTCCCTATACGTCTCTTGTTCTTTTATGCACACCCAATAGTGAATTTTTCCATTTACCCCTCTTTTTAAGTAGAGTAGAGGGTTATAATATGAAACATATGGCATTTCATTACCATGAGCTTGAAAAGGATCCTTAATTAAAATTTATGGAATGAAGCAATAAAAACTATAATTAAACCATTATTGATAAACTTATCACACTAGAATGATTTTTATGGCTTATATTTGTTGTAACATTATCATCAACGAAGACTATCATTCCGAAGAGATCAGAGTATATAAATAACCGAACTTCATACTTGTGTGCGGGGAATAGCACATTTATCAATTTTTATATTTTATCATACATATAAATCTTCTTGCTGATGGGTGGTCACACTCTAACAATATTCATTTTTCGAATCTATCCATTTAAAAGGCTTTTTTAACTTTCATAGAATATTATTGTTTGATTTAGGCAGCCAACAACAATTATATTAGGAGATCTAATAGCAGGGTATAATTTTTTCGATTAATATTATTAAGATCCCTTGTATTTGATTCTTGTGAAATGTTAAATTCTGTTCATTTTAAATAAAATATTAGCTTATACCTCTGCCTTAAGTCCACCACATTTCAAAGATATTCTATTCGGCTACTTTTAACAGCATCAGTGTTTATTTTCACTTCTTTTTGATCTAAAACTAAAATTATTCAAATCGTTTAATATTTTTATCCCTGATACATGTATCCAAAAATGTTGTAAGATCTTTTTAATGTTATCTGTAGAATTTTTAATCTTCATCAATTTTATCCATGATCCTATTATTGGCTCTCGAGAAATATTTTTCTCCTGAACCCTTTCTTTTGATTGTAACATTTTTCATAGACATTTTTAATATTTTGATAAAATATAATCCATGATACTTTAGTAGAATACCTTTCTTTTGTTCAAATTTTCAGTAATTTTCCTACTTTGACTATCCGATGCCATCAGAGTCATAACTAGAAGATACTAATCATGTCGTATAGAGGAGTGAGTTTGGATGGCTGCAATAACTGTTACAATTCATGTATATATGAACACTTAAGTCCGTAAAATTGTATAATTAAGATGAAATAAATTTTAAATGAAGTAAACAGTACATAAACATTAATTAGTTAAAAATCAGACTTTATGGATGAAAAGATTACGCTAAGTTATTGGAATGTTCATGTAACCAGAATCTTTTGGAAAAACATTAATATTCCATTTAAATACTTCAAGCAAAGATGTTGGTGGTTATGACGAGCGCATTTTTTTAAATGATTTATAAATAAATAAAAATATTTTTCTGCTAATATTTAAAATTTTTTGCTTTGTTGAACAAATTGGTGGATCAGTCTTCACTCGAAAATTTATAATTGATAAATCTAGATAATACAATACTTGAACAAAACACGTCATATCTTCAGTGCAAATTTTACAATGTGGTTTTTTTATACTTCAAAATAGTGCAAAAAGAGTGACGATTTTATATTTTTAACTTTTAAAAATATGCTTCGATATGTAAAGGTGTGCTTCGAGGTCCCGTGTTGGTCCAGTGGCTAGCGCACACGTTGAGAGGCTTGGCTGTAGTGTGTGCTAGGTTCGAAGCTGAGAACGGCCTTTTGGTACCTTTTACAGATAGTTAAAGATTTTTTTAATAATCTAATTATTATTTGTTTTATTAAGATTTGGCCTTGTTTGTTATTAATATTTATACTAACTGGCATCTTTACGAAAAAATATTTTTGATTTACCCTTTCTTACCTGCAGGTAATATAAAATGACATTTATTTTTTAAGTCAATCAAATATTCATTACTTATTATAAAATTATTATATTATATAAAAGATTGTGATCATATTTTAATTTGTTTCGTATTTTACATTAAAACGTACTTAAGATGAATAAAAAAATCAAATTTTGGTTTAATATATTTTAAAAGTCAATCCAATGTTTTCAAACGACAACATTTAGTACAAATTAGTAATTCAAAATTAGAGTTCTATCATATTAAAAATTTGAATTCGATAACAATTTTATGATCATGAGAAATTGAAGCATTTTATTCATCAATAGATTTCATATTTTCCTAAAAAAAGATTACAAAAAATCGGTTTTAAATAAAAAAACAGAAAAATTATTTAAAAACTCTTATCATCAAGATTTATACCATCACTTCATCTATATTACACGCTATATTTTCTAATGCACAATCGTTAAAAAGTAAAAACTTGAGTATAAAAGTAGTGGTAAGTTTCTTGATAAAATAATGTGAATTATTTTTTGTATATTCTTATAATTTCAATTATACATAACAAAATCCAAATTCAAGTATGGTAGTGTGGTGCATGCGCCCACGATTATATTTTAGGACTACTCGGCAATACGAGAAGAACCGATATAATATAGAAGTTTTAGAACGTGCTCATTAGTTTGATTTATATTTATTTTGTCGAATCATGTGTTCCGATTGAAAGACCTCAAAACCCCACAACGGCCGAGAGCCTGAAGGGGCATTAGGTTGGGAAAACAAAACCCAATCGATCTTTTTCAGCTACGTGCTGACAGGTCGATACCCTCGTGGGTACCGCAGGTAGATAAATCAACATTTTTCATTTTATGTCAATTACGCATAAAATCATGCACTGATCTATGTTTAATAATTAATGAAAAAAATTTAAATTGAACGCAACTATTTTAAAAGTTTTAAATTCTTTAAGTTCTTGTTTTAACTAAATCTATAAGAATATTTTAATTATTAAGAATATTTCAACTCATCTTTTCAAAAAAAATAGGTTCTTAAAAATCTTCAACAATATCCCAAATACCCATTTCCGATAGAATATTATGACATTTACTGATTGTAATAATTTCATCACATTTTAGACTCCTTCATTGCAAGTTTCTTTCTTTAATGTGGAGAACAAACCATGCTAATACCTTATGTATTCACTGGATGATCCTGTAAGCTGAGATATGTTTTAACCCCGTTCGCGTCGGGGTAAGGACCAGATACTGTCTCCTACACATTGACAGGCATTCATGGAACTTAGCATAATAAAACTATGAACCCTTATATACATTAGGGTATGAATACTTGTTTCAGGCCTACATCCTCTGGGATGAACATTCGTGTCTTGGCGTCGCTTCCTGATTATCTTTTCTATTGAAATTTTAAATTTATTTATATAATTTACAGAGAAATTTGTTTACTACGACATTCAAATTCATTTATTTGAAAAAAATTTTTTACAACATTCTATGTTTGGTAATGGCATTTTTCATTTATTTTAGATTTTTACCAATAGAATACCTTCTATTTATTCAGAATTAATCCCGTAAATCTATACTCTCAAATTTACTAAGAGAGTTGATCTTATTTTAATAAAATATTTTTTCAATTAATCTTACTCACATAGTACCTCAAAACTTGAAGGAAAATAGACACATTCATACCACCATTTTTATGCAAATTAATATGGCTGGTTTCCAATTTCAAATATTGAAAACTTAAACTTCATGATTAATCGAAACTATTAAATTTTCTAAAAATTCCTATAAAATCTTTATATGGTTTGACATCACAACTGAATTTTATTAGTTTTAATAATAATACTCAGATCTCTAGGGGTTGAAGATCGCTTTTATCACCCTGAATATATTTATTTTTCCTTTGGTTCAGTATTTTAAATTTGACTCTCACTGCATATAAAGGTTTTTATAATTTTTCTGCATAAACTTCCAACTTCCTCTTTCAGAAGTCATTTAATATATTATAGAATAAAAGAAAATATTCTAGATTACCTAAGTACGAAAGTTTCATTAAATTACGAAATAAAACTGGGAAATCATGAACCGATGTTACTGAAAAATGATAATCTTAAAATGAAAAACATAAAAAATTAGAACCTTACGAAAATACATTTAAACGTTAATAATCAAGCAATAAAATAAAAATTAAATATATTGTGATGCCTTTACAAGACAGGTATATTCATCAACCAAAGCGTTTAAAAGGGTCCAGGATGTCTCTAGTTCACTCTTTATAGATTCAATTCAAAAGTGAATAAGGCAATTTCATGAACTCATATGTAAAATAAGATAGAATTTTTTTTTCCTTCTTAGCTATGGGGGAAAAAACCTTTAGCAGCTCCTTATGTTTTTTGGAGGCGATTCAGTAAGATGGGAAATATCTCGAGCCCTCTTTCGCGTCAGGTTAGGCACCAGCTAGGGCAGGGGTGGGCAAACTTTCTTTAGTGAGGGCCACATTGTTCTGTCTGTAACCAGCAAAGGGCCAACTTCTACAAATTATGCTTTTATTATATAAAATATAATATATATTAATTATGTTTCAACTACATTCTATTGATATACATGTGTATATGGATTTTAAATCTGAAATAAAAAAATTAAAACTTTAAAAAATGTGTTGTATTAGTTTACATAAAAAGACTTTTAAAAGCACAAGTATAAATGTTTATTAACATAATCATGTCTATC
>LDMZ01063316.1:0-10729 GCA_001455285.1 Sphaeromyxa zaharoni
GATAAAACTCATAAAAAACTAGCCTATCTCTATGCGGCTGCGCCTAATCTAAAGTCTCTACACTGTTTCTCCATTTTTTGTATGATAGATCAAATAATTCATTTTTTAAGACATCATCATATATATCAGACACCAACAAGGGAAAGACTATGCCCCGATCAAATTCACCTTAAGACAATTATACGCCATGATCCATAAGTTCAAATAAAAGGAAGGAAATATTTTTTTTAACTATCTCCTCGTATTAATCTTCATTTTTGAGGTTATTTTGTGAAGTTTGTTTTTTGTGATATCATGAATCACCTCTATATTCAGGTTAAAACGTAATCTGTCCGCACTTTTGAGCATTCGAAGTAAAATTTAGATGAATTTTCCAACTTCATAAATCTATATATTAGTTTATGAAAATATAAGTCAACAGTTTTTAATCTGTTTAGTATCTTTAAAACTCTAAAGCAACTAATATAATATGCTTCTTGCTATGACAAGATTCTAAAATATATCTTAGTAATGTTATTACTTGAAAAGGATTATGAAATGTATCTAACATAATTCTATGCAGCTACCCAAAAAATATTTATCATCAGTTACGTTAAATAACAATTTTAATATTACGTAATGCTCAATAATTACACGATCCAGTCATTTTATAAAAATCCGTTAAGGATGTTTATCCAATATCTGATTTATTTACAAAAATATGTTTCAGTTTTAAGAAAAGTGATAATTTCAAGTAGTTGCTGACCAAATTTCAAAGATCAAAATTTTCCAAATTTACATGATCAAAAATCTTCGGGAGCAGCTTTTGTATTGTTTAGGCCTGTTATTATCGTTTAATACAATTACATGTGCTCTATGACATTTTACTAAAATAAAAATTAATATTAGGGATATAAAGGTCAGTAGGCATATATTTATCTTCCATATTTTCACCTGTAATTATATACACAATAGCTTTACTTGAATCAAATATTAACATTTAACCTTATTTATTTTAAAATAAAGTGTTTTTTGTTTTGGATTGGTAGGAACAGCAATGAATATTCTTACATTTTATAGTTCAAGTATCGAGATGTTTTATTTTCATGGTTTTTTTGCTTTTTAGATTTGTAGTGACACCGAAATTTACATAGTTCTTTTCCATATGCAAACCTTTCCAAAATAAATATTATTGAAAGCATGAGATTTTGTAATCCCTTTCGGGAAGAACCAATATTTTCATTTTATTTTATAAAATTTTTAAAATTCGAAAACATGAATCATAAAAACAAGAAAAATATAGAATCCCGGGATACATTCATATGTAACATTAAAATTTCTTTTAATTCATTGCTGGCATATATGGTTTATCGTTAATTCAAGACCATTTTTCAAAGTATTTATTCCATCCTAATTAGTGAGAGTTTGTCTTCAGCATTGTACTATCGTGCAGCGACTAGACGCCGACGATATCCGCCTAATAACTTCGGTCAATCACGTCCTCACCCAATGTATGGGTGTGGCGGCGGCGGCGGAGCGCGCATTTTATTGATTGATTAACTACAGTAGGTGTAGTATATTTATTTAATTATTTTATGTCAGTCGATCTTGATTCACCTTTACATTTAGTCTTTGGGGACCGCCACAATAGGCGCCCAAAGTCCTTATATGTGCTGCGCCTGCAGACTGGGTCTGTGGGCTATAAGCACGACAGTACATTAATAAATGTTTTCTGCATAAGTTATGGCTTGAAGGGTAAAGCGATGATGCTTTTGTAGTTTGGAACAAACAAAATGTGTTTTGATCTTGTCGGTAAGATAGCCCATATAACTCTGCATAATATACTACAATTTAATCAAGATACCGGTTAATTAAATTTTAATGGGCCGTAGTTTTTCAAAAATTCTTTTATCTCTAACAAATTTCTTTTTACAAGGAATAAATCCCATCAAACAGCTTATATTAAATTAAGCAGGGATTCGAAACACTAGTGTTAATGGATTTAGACACCAATAAAAACCTCTCTTTAGTTATATCAATAAATAATTACCCAAAAAAGACAGAAGACTTTCATCAAGATAGAAAGAAATGATAAAACTCTTGATTGATGGGATTGAATGCACAGATACAGCCTTTAAAAAATACATTCCTCGAGTCTCTCAAATAGTAGATTTTAGAAAAATTTTTTAATATTGAAACTGGAAACAACCAATAAGATTTATATTTAGGTAGTTTCTACTTTCACTACTTAAATACATATTTCAAGAAATTCTTTATATCATTCACCTCTATCAACGTAATATGTATAAGGTAATCGTGTGAGGAGATCGATTGTGAACAAAGGGTTGGTGTATGTGTAAGAAATTCAACAATTCAATGTAGTATACTCACGGAGTGTAAATGGTCGGATTTTTTATTGTTGTTCAACCTTCATTCCTATCAACACTCCTTTCGGTGCAGGGGGTCAACAAATTAATATGGCTTGAAAAAAACAAAACATAATTAATTTGACAATTTAGAGTGGCAAGTCCTATAAATGCAAAGATTCAATCGTATGCGGTATAAATCGTGAAATAGGTTAAAAAAGTTGCATCTGCAGACTTGCCCCTTACGATATTAACCGAATATTGGTCTACTGGAATCTGATCTTAATATATGATCCATATAGTGTACTTGTAAATCTATACGAGAATAATATGAAGGATGATGATATAACGAAAGCATTTTATCAGGAGATAAAAGAACTTTGCGCTGGTGCTAGTGGGGGTGCCGTTTCTACGATTCTGTTGCATCCACTTGACTTGATCAGAGTTCGGATGCAAGGCTTTCTTTTTCATATTTTTTTTATTATTCAGTGGCATTCCTACATTCAGATAAAAAGTCTGAAAGATTTTTTGAAAACGCTAGACATATATGGCAGGTTCGAGGATTTAGAGGATTCTATCAGGTGACTTAGTAAAATAGTTTCAAAATATTAAATATAGGGTCTTCCTATCCACCTAATTGCCAGTACAACTGCATGGGGACTTTACTTGTACGCTTATAAAGTTGGAATTAATCTACATCGGAAAAAGTATGGATTAGATCCTAATTTCAAGGAGCAGGTTCTCATTGCTTACACCGCTGGTAAGATATTCTATTAAATTTTTGATGGCGGGTTTTTTAAATAAATAATAGTTGTAAGAGGATGGAAACTAATTTGTCATGGATTCATAGTGATTTAAGAGGTCTTTTATGTCACTGCACGTGTTTAATCCTTATCATTGACAATGTTGGAAGGAGGAGCCTGATGATAAAGTACAACACTTGTGGAAAGACTCTTGTCCAATGGCTCCTTAACATGTTTTTAAATAGATCTCGATTCTTTTATAAAAAAATTTTTAATAGATTAAAAAAAATTAAAATTCCAGTTGTTTTTTTCAGATTTACACAATAATAAATTAGTATTTTGTTTCTTAAAGGTTATATTATTGAAAAACATTTTACAATATATTACATAAGTTAAATAGACGAATTAGGTTTTTACCATCACGTGATATATCCTTTTAACCTGAAAAGTAAATATTGATCCGATTTCATCTTAAACTGGAATGCTACATAATACTTCTAGACAGGAATTTTTTATGGCTATCAATGATGGAAAATATTTCTGTAACATTATACGTATGCAATTGCGCTACCCACAAGAGTATTGACCTGATTGGATGTACATGGAAAAGATAGAGAAGACCTGACTCCATCTTCGCCCTGTGGTGGCGACTCCCCTTTGGTTTACCATCCTTTGCCATTTTCGGGCTAGTGATTAAGGAACCAATTATTAATTAAAAAAATTCAAACTACTGTATACTAACTATGGACTGTAATAATTTATTGGTCGTCTTCGCGTTAACAAGTAATTATTTTATTGTCATCTTCATGCATGCACAATAGCCATGAATTGCCTATTTTTTTAAACCTGGTTCTGCAAAATTTAATATTTAGAAATTTTAGCATGATGCGGTACCCACGAGGGTATCGACCCGCCAGTACATAGCTGACGAAGATTGAGCGGGTTCTGTTTTCCCATCCAAATGCCCCTTCTGGCTGACGGCCATCGTTGGGTAACCCCTCCAGCGGGAGTCTTACGACCCTTCGATCAGATGAAATTTAAATTTTCAGTGAAAAAGATAAATTAAAGAAAGTTACAGACTACCACGATCTAAGGTTTTTATTATTTTCGGCCATCGTCGTATTACGGAATCGACTTTAATAGTCATGTGGGGCATGCAGCACAACTGAATTAAGTAAAATTATGTATTTTTAAATTTGAAATGTTTTTTTCTTAAAAATAGGCTTTCACAGTTACATGTTCTAACCAAAATTTTTCTCAATTTAGACATCATGTGCCTATTCAAGGATAATCATATGTTGACAAATAAAAAATCTTCAAAAAATTAAGGTAAGATTTCATACTGTTGATTTTATTAAGTATATTTCAATTAAAAGTATGAACGTTGCAATTCCTATTTCAATATCTTGGCAGTGTCTAATATAAATGAAATTAACAAAAATTTCATGAATGAGAAATATATAGTTGATTTTTGAAATAGGATTATTTTAATATGAAATCCCGGTACCCGATGTGTTATGCAGTTGTTAAAATTTGATAAAAACTTAGGGTTGTAATGGGATAGATGCTACCAAAGTTTTTGAATACTTTGTTAATATCCATTTTTAATTTGAACCAAAACTAAGTAGTAACTTTAGGGTTACTTTCATTACTTAAACTCTCAATTTCACTTAATTTACTGTAATTATAGATTAGGTATCGAGAATGATCAAAATTTAAAATATTTAATGCTGAATTCAAAAACCCATAATGATTGTTATTTTAGGTTTTTAAACATAGAATTTAAAAAAATGCAAACCTTCATATTGAGAAATAGATTATCACTAGTTCAAATATCTATAAATGGGAAATGCGCTAAATATTGTAGAAAATTATTTCGCAGCATACAGTTTTATTATTGCTGTAGCCACATTATATTATCAGCATAAAGGTTGTATCGGTATTTAATAAAATTTTGTTTTCTTGAAGTAAAGACTGCACAATTTCAAGTTTGATTTATAACAAAATTCCTAAAAAATATAGAGAGATTTGTTTATATTTTTGATGCCTTTGTCATGTAAATAATTGGATAAAATTGTTATTTTTCATTTTTTAATTCTCGGTTCTTAAAATTTCTCTTTACAGCTATTTGCATAGAACAAATTAATCCGGTATGCCTTAATTTATTCTTTAAAGAATCAAAGTAAAATTTCCCATGCAGGAATGTCCAATTATTCATGTAAATCCTAACACCAATATCTAGTGTAAGGATCACGTTTTTCCAGATAATTTAATCAACATTCTTTAGCCACTACATCAAGGTGCTGTCCAATTATTCAAGATTTATTGATAACATGCACTATATATACTTATTTTACCATAATTGTAAATGACGTTGATGTATTCTTGACTATTGATTAATCTTTGGGTAAGATACCGAACAGAAATGTTTAATTTCTAAAAAATATTTGTTGCAAGGGTATATTTATTTGGATCACGAACTTACCATTTATGTAATGTGATAATAAAAAATTTACGTATGAATTATTCAAATCAACATCTTAAAAAACTTAAGTAATGGGTAGTAACAATAATAAATGGTTTGAAGATGAGTTGGTGTCAATTGTTTAGAAATTTGAAACAGACCATAAAGATAAAGCACGTATGACGGAAAATTGTTTACTTATATCAAGAAGATAAATTTAGTAGATATGTTCCTGCATGCAAATGGAAAAGAATACAAAATATAGTTTGAGAATTTTGCATATTCCAAATAACAGAGTTTCTATTAAAATTTAAAATTGAACTAAAATATATTTTCGAATCAAACGGCGATGGACGAATCTTCTTCATGCTAGATAAGCGATAGTTTTTTCCAACTTGCGTACTTATGAATTTTAAGAGTAATTCAGTGCTCAATTACGTCCCACCTGCTTAAAGGTATTCAGCAATAAACTTCTTTCCAGGAGCCAACGCGTCAAACATATGCTTACAAGAATGTAGGTTTATAATTGTTTGTGGTATTAATTACAATAAAAGATTGTATCTGAATCGAAACTTGACAATATATTCATTTCAATGAATTATTGCTGCATTCATTATATTTTCGGTATTTCGTATTGGTATAAAATGTTTTTGTAGCGATGATATAATTATTCCCTTCGAAAAAAAAATTAAAATTGGATTTTTATATATGTATATCTTATTGTTTCCTTTAATTTTGTATATGGTAGAAGCTGCTTCAGATAGTTGTGTATGTACATTTTTAATAATAAGATTTATTTAAGTAGATAAAACTCTAATTTAATTTCAAGTTTATTTTAAAATCTGTCCAATTAAGCAAATATTAAATATCCGGGATTTTTTTATGATAAATAATGGAAGAATAGAAAATTATTTTTTTGAGCAATATTGCAATAGAACATGGTTTTTGCTTCAAAAATAATTTTACTTTTTGTTGATCAACGCTTCGTCTGTAAACCAGAAGGTAACTGGTTGAAAACTTAAAAAGAATTGTAGAATAGAATTTTAATAGGTAAAAATATTTGAAAATATATACTTTTTTAGTGGTATTGGTTGTTATGGATATCGAAGATCTAATGTATAAGGAAAAAGAGGATAAGATTTTAAAATATAAACCAAACAATAATATATTTTAAATTGACAACTACCAATATACATCAATGATATATTCTTTGTAGCATGACAAACACTTTTAAATAAATATAAAATTATTCAAAATCTCAAGATTTTGCTCCCTCGTTAAAAATATATAAAATTGATTCTAAGAAATTATTAAACATCAAAACAAACAATTTTTGAATATTTAAGATTATAAATGTATGAATAATTGCCAAGAATTCGTTTTAATTTCAGCATAAACAACCGGATAAAATAAACGCTGCTAATATTAACTGAGGCAAAGTCGGTAATTTCTTTACCTTTTTATATGCTAAAAGAGATTTTATCAGACCAGATAGTTTATATCAAATAATATTTTGTCGTTGAATGACACTACCAATAATTGAACGTTTGAAAAATTTTAGATTGTAAGTAATTATATAAAAACATATCAGATTAATATTAAATTAATTAATGTATATTTTTTGTGATCTTTGTTTAATCAGGAATATTAGGGCAAATTTAGAATATCACTGGGTTTCTTTCAATATTTTGTGACAAAATTGCAAAATAAGATGAAAAAATAATCAGACTACTAATTGATTTGCTATAGAATGAGAAATAAATATATATGAAAATTTTGTGCGAATAGAGTTATTAATGGCACCAAATATTTTAGTTTTTTTTGAAAAATCAAAGATAATATACAGAAAATTAACGAGAACTAACCAAAAAAGTAACTTTATAAGATCTATGGGTGGTTGGAAATATATTATGGCAATCAATTCCTATAAATAATTTCTCATTTTCAAGTTTTATACAAAACATTGAAATTTTAATCTTATTAATAAATTCTAAAATAAAACTGAGTAAAGATCAATTTACCCCCTTTAAACGATAATATAATAAACTATACAGTTTTGGAATTGTTGTATACTCTCCATTTAATATTAGCTATCATCAGTTTGCCTCACATTCCTTCCAATCTTTTTATACTTAGCTATAAATTATTTGGATACAAGCGGTAATAAATCAATTTTGCTAATAAGAAGTTACATAAGAGCTTAGAAAAATAAGTCAAATTCTTTCGTAATCATCACGTAATACTTGTTTTACTTATATAGTAGTAGACCAATCAACATTTATCTGAAATTAAGGAATTTCTCAATCCGGTTGTTTCGTTAAACCCAACAAGTTCAGGGAATAAGATTATATAATTGATATTTTTTGAAAATTTTAAGAGATAACTTTTGATTGGACTTATACTAAAAGTGGTATTATGGAAAAATTACTCAGGTAAATATCGCTTTCTTTATTGTTAATTACATTTCTTTGATCCGCCATCACAGCCTAATTTAAAATTAAAGGTTATTATTTCATAGGACTTTCTACATTCCTTTTCTCGGTTCCTTTGTATGTCCTGAAAGTCAGAATGTGTTGTAATCCACCAAATTGTAATGATTATCATACTATATCAAGTAAGATATTTTAATTTTATGATTTTGTGAGCGTTTTTAATTATTATTCTCCTTAATAAAATTGAAACCTGTTGTTTATATCTAAAATGTTAATTATTTTTTCTTTTACTGTGTTCTCATATTCTTTAGGTCATTATGGTATATAAAATAAAATTTAATATTTATTAAAATATTTCAGGATTTGAATTTCTAGAATAAGTTTATACATTGGTTAATATATTCTTAAAGCTTCTCTGGAATACAATAAAAAGGAACAAATTAGACTACTCATTTTTTCCATATATATACATACCGTGTGTTTTTTAGGTCATGTATTTTGACCCAGCCTTGATTTAATATACCAACTACCCTAATTTATTAAATGGGTGCTTTCAAAACAACCATTTCGTAGCTGGTCTTGTAACCCAAAAATTTATAAGCTTTTTTAAAGAAGATATTTGTGCTTAATGGTCATATTCGATTTAAATAATGTTAAATACAATTGCATTTATTATATTTGTCATTTAATTTGTCTTTAAATACTATTCTTTATTTTGTATACAATCTGGAGAAAATTGGAAAAAAATATATATATATATACTTACTATATTATTGCATCGTTCAGTAATACAGTTATATTCATGTAAATGGAATCATTTCTAGAATGATTTTTGTTGAATTATTATCGAAGAAAGTTTAATTTTTGCAGCCACTTTCGTTTCAATTTAAATCTTTACTTATTTTCTTTATTAAACTTTTGAATACACCTTTAAAAATCTTGTTAGGTTCAAAATGTGAATAATATTTTTTTGGAAAAATTCTATAAATTAATTCTGAATTCTTCTGTAACAAGCAAACATTGACCAAATGTTTGTGATATTGAATAATTCGTACATTACTATTTCATTGTATTGTATTCGATATCCCCATTGGTGATTGGTGCTGACATGATATGTGAACAATAAAAAACCTGAATTTTTATTTTAAATTAACTGTTCCGATATATTTTTATCAAATCTTCTAAATATATAAAACAATATAACCTAAATTTGTTAAATTATAAATTTTATTTTTTTGATAGCTTTTGCTTTTTTTTGTTTCCTTTTATTCGAAATATTACATAATTATTAATAATGTTTTTGACTTGAAAGAAAATTGTTTGTGATCTTTATTAAAAAATACAGTAATTTTAATTTATCTTAAATTATTAATACAGAGAGTGATACCTTGTAAAATGTATATCCACGTAAATGCAGTGTTTAGGTTATTATCTAAATCTAAGATCATTGATTGAAGATTTAAATGTGAAGCGGTAAATTTTAAATAATTTATTTTTGGGCGAAATTTTTAATATCTAGGGTATATTTTTCGCACAGTAAAATTTATTTGTTATTTCATTTAAAATTGATCAATTTAAATTTAGTTAGATGTTAGTTTAATTTTCATATATATTTATATCTTTTGTGTTTTAAAATTTGAAGATTCAATTATTTTATGAAATGAAATTTATTTCAAGTAATTTTTTAGACTTTGCTTGAATATTGTTTCTATTTAATTATTATACATTGTACATATTATTTTTCATCACTGCTGTAATTTCAAGTCATTTAATTTATTGAATATAATTATATGATAGGGTTTTTATACTACAAATTTTGTTTTTCAGTTAACTTAGTGCGATTTATTCAAAATATTTTTAAAATTTTTTTTTACAAATACAACATGTTCTATTATTTGAATTTCGCAATTTACAAAAATGATAAAATTGATGTTGTTTATCATTATATGGGCTTCATAAATTAATGTATGTTTCGGGTTTAGCATATGATTTTATATTCATAAAAATTTTTTCTTCCATATGCTTCCATAATTTTGAATAGTGTTTACATTAAATACTAAACTTTAGTTTAGTTTATAATAAAATTGGAAGACATTAAAGCAAAAGCTTCATAATTTAAACAAAAAATTGATAAATTTATACATTAAATTTAAAAGAAAACTTGAATATACTTAATAATTGATAAGTCTATGATTTAGTTATTTGCTGCTTATGCCTTTTTTCTATCAGAAAATTTATTTATATTTTTTTATTGATAATTACTATGAAATTTAAAGATGATGCTTCTTTCAGCATCAATGATTTTTGCCTTTTTAATCATTATAATTCTTTTGATTGAAATAGTGATAAAAATTATGAAAAAATAATAATTTAAATATCTTTTTATTGTCGCTACTAATAAAGACATATTTTATTACCTTTATATAATTTAAATCCTTTTTTAATAGTTCGTGTCCTGAAATTTTGTTATAGTTTTGTTAAAGCCTATATATATACGTTTCCATGAAATAAATTGATTTTATATATATTTTTAAATTAGTGAAATCACAGCCAAGAAGAATTCTTTGCAAATAGAAGGCACTTAGTTGTGAGTGTAGTATAATATTTTCTTTACAGCAATTTTATTTAAAAAATTGATTAATATGAACCCTCCATGTCATTTGTATATTTAATTTTTCCATGAATAAACAAGAATTTGGTGAATGATAATTTTTATCTACGTTGGCAAATATCTATTGAAAAAAA
>LDMZ01063347.1:0-10021 GCA_001455285.1 Sphaeromyxa zaharoni
AAAAAAATCAAGTCACTGAATTTTACGATTGAGGAAACATTAGCACTATGTCTTTGGTTCTAATTTAACAAAAGGTATAATTTCATGGAGTGGTCTTTTATAATAGTTTTTTACATCTGAATTTGATATTTTAAAGTGTATTTTCATAGTTTGGCTTAAAGATATAAATATGGCGATATGAAATAATACAGGGAAATCCTTTCAATCAATCCTTAATATCTTATTTATTTCAATAATTTAAAATAGTTTGTAATGAAATAAAAGGTTTATTAAAATTCTTGATTCTCATAAAATCCTACAGGTTTTTAAAATTGCCTGGAAAATACTTCTGTTTGCTGTTGAATATCTTATATTCTTGTAATAAATATTTTAATAGAAATGGAATAAAAAAGCCTTTGGCCTGATTCCTATCCCAACGATTAATGATTTTGAAGTCGATATTGTCTTCCTATATAAATATTTTAATAAAATAATTAAAATCAATTTATAAAATTACTGGAATAATTTTTAAGGTATAATAAATTCCTAGAAATAGTTATATTGGTGATTTATTTATATTTTTTTTCAAAAAATTAACTTTATACATTTAATTTTGCCTCCACTTTAATTTAATGACAAAGTCTTAAATGGCTGTAAAAGAATAGCAGGGAGATTAAGAAAATTCATGTTTTCTCAATGGGTTCTTGATCTATGTTGCTTTGAAATCCTTATATTTAGTGCTATTTACTGTTCTTTTCAATGATTTTTTTATGTTAAGCTATTATAAAACTTTTTCGAGTTAAGAACGTCTTTATCATGGATTAGGATAATAAATTATAGATGTTGGATGCTTAAATCCTGCCCTATCGTTGAAAAGCTACATCATTTTCTAATAAAATTAAATTTTGAAATTTGATAGCTAAAAACTGTATAAAAAGTATTTGAAATTAAATTATATAGGGTTATACTTACATAAGAAAAATAATTGAGTGTTAAATTTGCTTGTAAATTATTAAGATTAACAAAAAATGGTATATACTCCTGCCAAAATATACAAAATTTAAACCCAAATTTATCGTTTATATTTTTAGATCTATGGTTTTTATATTTAAAAAAGGAAATAGGAAAGTTTCGATAACAAATTTTTCATATTTAAAGTATATATTTAAATTTATTTATCACAAAATTAAATTGAGTATTTCTGTACTAATAATTCTTATTAAAAATTCCAAACTCGAACAAATATCTTATCTAAGTTTTGGTATTTCCATTTTAAATATAAAAAAATCACAAAAATTATTTTACTAGTAAAGAATACATCTAAACTTACGAAAGCATAATAAAATTAAGGATGAGCATATCCGAAAATCTCAAGGCAAGACTTTAATACCTCATGTTTAAAAATTAGTCGTGATCTTTTTTCCAATATGAAGAATTTAGAGGCTTTTAGGTTGATAATTTACCCGATTATATATTATTTGCAAAGAGATTTTTTAGCATTAAAAAATATCTTCCATACTAGCTCTACATTTAGCTCGTGCTAAATGTGTTAGATATATTACCTATATGTCATTCATGCGATTTTATTTTTGATGCATTAGATAAAAAAGTACATAGAATTTAAAATTTTTGATAATATTTTGTATTTAGGAACCCAAAGACTGTAAATGAAGTCATAAAATTTAAAATATAAATATTCGATAGTCTATTGATATTATCATAAAGGATTTAATTCAGGAAGTATTTTTACACACAAATATCATCTAGGTAAATTTAGAAACTTTTGTCTATATTTTATTGTTGTTCAAACATAATATATTATACTAAAAAATTTGAACTATTCTAATTATATAAGCGAATATAAGTTATATCAAAACTTAATTAAGAATAAACAATTTTATTAATAAAAAACTTAATTTGAATGATTAAGTTTCAAAATTTAAAAAGTCATGATATAATATACTTTCCACAGCTAAGAAAAGTTTTGTTCAAAATATCTGAAAGTAGAAAATTATCAAAACAAATGATTTTCATATTTAATTATGATTTACCTAGGTATAAGACTTTGAAAGGAATAATAATACAAAATTTGGCACCGATTTTTAGATAAATGAATACACATTTTGTTAATGAAAGGGGTTTTGGACTATTAAAGAGTATCTTATAAGTAATAAATTGAGATTTACATGAAGCTTAATAAGATTCATAAAAGCCGTACCTATAGTATTTGCGCAAATTATAGTCATCTATATTTATAATAGATTATAATGAAGATTTTATTACTTTTCTTAAAATTAACAAAAAAAATTTTTAAGTGAAAGTCAATTCATCTATAAAACCTATATAATAGAAATTTTGTGACACAATGGATCAGATAAAGCGTTTTGATACTTTAACGCCCCAGATACAGCACACACGCTTGTATCCCTAAATAAATGGTTACTTTTGTAAAGGTGTGCTTTGAGGTCCCGTGTTGGTCCAGTGGCTAGCGCACACGTAGAGAGGTTTTGGCTCTAGTGTGTGCTAGGTTCGAAGCTGAGAGCCGCCTTTTACACTTTTCTGCGTTGATTATATTTTTATATGAACTGTTACAGTACAATTATATTTATATTTGTTTACACGAGGTGGAAAAAAGCAATAGAAAAGTCTAATCTACGCATAATCTAAAGATCGTAAATTTTCGGATTCAACAATGTGGTACAATAATTTCATTACTACTTATTCCAAATCGGTCAATAGCAATTCAGAGCAGATGCACAGAGATACCAGATTTCGTTTTGCTACCCATCAGACAACAGAAGGTTATATGAAGAGTACCACAATAAGAATATCGTGGAGTTTCATACACCCATTCGTTTTAACATCAATCCTTAATTATTTATTGATTAATGTGAATTTTGGTGAGCAACTCTCCTTGCACCTAATGGGAATTTTTACAAACATTTTTTATGTAAAGTATTGTAGTGCCGGAAATCAGCAGTCCCAGACTGCAGCCTGCCAACATATATGGATCGGGATACGCGATTTGATGGATCACCGAAATCAGAAATCAAAATATATTTAATATAACAGACCAAAAATTAATTCTTCATCCACGCCGACTGCCTAGTTAGGTTCTAAAACGTATTCCGATGTAATCCGCTAAGATACGGTTACCACCGGTTAAAAGGTCAATATCGCGACACTCTAACTCTGTCACGATAATACGATAATTATATTAAAGGAAAAATGGGACAAAAGAAATAAAATGAAATAATAAATAAATTAATTGTGTTGATGACACCAAATCAAATAGACTTAACATAAAAATCAGGGAGCCAATAATATCTAATTTAAAATTTATGCTTTAACGTGCTCGCTCTCCAATAGATGCCCTGGTATAACCAAAACATTCGTCTGTTAATCAACAACTGATGAAAGGAATTTATTAATACGGCAATGAATTTTCATCAATGTCATTAAGAGACGCTATCTAGTCATAGTTCTTTTTAAGATCAATACAAAAAACGTACCCTCATCCACTATTTACATATTTTAATACAGCGCACATATGGGTATTTATTAACAAATTATTATAAAATAAATTTAAAAGCTTAAATATAAGATCTAAATACTAGTAAAATAGACAGTGATAAATGTGTAACAAATTATAGAATTTGTTAAATTGACAATTTATCAAATATTTCGCTAGATTTTGTTTCTTTTAACTATTAATTATTCAGTTTACAGGGCATACGTTTGATCAAGTACTCGAGGAAAAGATTATAATTACCAAAAGAGTAAATATTATTAGGAGGTGGTTGCGACTTTATAGACCTTGAAGTGGGATAGGATTCACCTTCAACTATTTTCAAATCAATGGGGTTTTGCAACAGTACTGTGAATGCCGGTTCTAACTCTTGACAGTCACGAAAAAGATTAACCCGACAAAGAATATAAAGCCCAAGTCTAGCGCGTGAAAGAGCAACAACCATACGTCGAACATCCTTTAAATACCCAACAATCGAAGTCCTTACAAGTGATAAAATGATATAATCGTTCTGCTTTCCTTGATATTTGTCAACAGTAGAAATTTTTGAGGGCTTTCCTATCCATGAATTCGAATGAAACAATTCGAGAAACAGTTTCCTAATTAGATCTTTCTGCCCATTATAGGTAGTTAGTATGGCTATCTTCTCACCTGGATATCCAATGATTCGCATGTAAACATAAAGAAGTATAGCATATTTAGCCTCAGCATTATTTTGTATAAAATTGGTCTCTGGTTCTGTCTCAGTAGCATCATCAACATCAATCAATTGAAAATCATGTAAGAAGCCGGCATTCGCAGTTTGAAACTCTGGTTGCGATATGACGTGAGGCAAACTTTTTAATCCATTATATCTCCAGCTGAATAACTTACATATCGACTCCCTGCATCTTCCCTGACTATCCAGTTCTACATATGGTACGCCTAAGCTTATATATCGTGAAAACAACGACTGTTCAAAGTTAGTATACTTTTGCACAGACCGACTTTGTATTACCGGTGGCAACTGGTTATGATCTCCAATAAGAATTATTCGCTTTAGATGGGAGGTATTACTCTTTATATTTTGAAGAAATATAGGAATTAAAGTTTCGATTTCTAGCATTTTACCAGCTTCTTCAATTAAAATGGTATCAAAATTTAGGTTCAGTCTTTGAAAATCATTAAGTCTAATAGAAGTGTATGTGCACGTCATTGCAACAATTTTAGACGTAACAGTTAATAAAAGGTTTTTCCTCCCCGTGAAACTCAAGTTAGATTCATATAAGTGCATACAGCCCAATTCTTGGAACATTGCCCAAACTTTATTAATTACTTTGAGAGCAATCTCATAATCATCATCGTATGATATACCCTTGATATTTCCCTATCATAAGAATTACAGTAACAAATAAAATACAAATTTGAGCTTACCACAATAATTTGAGAAAGGAAATTCCTTAAAAATTAAATCTCGAGCTTTATTCTATAACATTCTATATAAACTATCAAGAAATTACGTGTGAGATTTTCTTATAAAAGGCATCCAACATTGGACATATCTGAGCTGAGTAAAAAGAGCATGCATCCTTGCAATTTTTTATATCATCCCCTTTGGCGCCGATCGAATTCTAGGATCAATAAATGAGAAAAGTTACTACAACAATAAAAGTTAAAACATCTTTTAATATATCTTCCTTTCGTTTTAGGATGTAGGCAACTCTTCCAGCCGGTGAAAAATCTTTAATAGTCACTAGATCCTTCGCACCATGTCCCATACGCACAATATGATGCTCCCGGATATCAAGGTCCATTATTCTTTCAAAGATTTGATTCAAAGCCTTAAATGTAAGTAATGGTATCAAATTGATACATGATTACTGTGAGTCACTATCAAAGTTTTTTGTTCTGGGTTAGAATGGTAGAGTGTTGATATAATCTGGACTGCCACATCAGTTTTACCAGTTCCAGGTGGGCCAACAATCTTATATAATAAAAAGACAGCTCTTAATATTACAATCGTTACGCCATTCTGTAAGCCAGATCTTATTCCTTCAATTTGCGTCGGGGTAAACTTTATTTTGTTTCTATCAAAGTAAATATTTTTAAAGATTCTGACCTGATGGGAATATCTGATTCATAAACAAAGGGTCTTTGGGTATAAGATCCAACCGTAATTGGATCATTCTCATTCTTAAAAGTAAGCCTTTCAAAGTCAATAAATCTTTGAAGAAAAATACTTAAAGCAAGATGGCTCCTTTTCATTATGATTGTTTGCCAACTACACAGTTATGAAATGAAAATAAGTTGGCTGTTCGGTATTTGTATAACCGTTATGACTTTGTATAAAAGCTCATTTAATTTTAATCAAATAAGAAAAAGTACAGCGTAAACAGATTCCAATATTATTTTAGCTATATCTTATTATTATTCTACATTTATATATCTTTAACCCATATACAAAACTATAAAGTAGATCAAGATAAAAATTATAAAACGTTACAGGATTTATGACCGTACGACATTACTCAAAACCAGGGAGGTGAACCTAGTACTATTTTGACTGATCTAATTCTTTTGGTAGCTTATATCATGTTTTGGCATTTGCAAAAATTTTCTAGACCCCTTTTAGAATTCTGAACATTTTATTAAATCGAGTATCATATAGATATTAAATAACTTGCGTAGGCAAGGAAATAGGTAGGAAAACTTCCCAAAAAATTATTATCATACTAATACTGTTTCTTCCAAGTGTTCAAACCCACTTAAATTGTAAAACAAATAAAATTTTTGACATTTCAAACCAATTTGAGAAACCAATTTAATTCCCAAATATCGTTGTCATGCACTAACACTTCACATAATACAAGTAGTGAACTTTCAGCATGGCTGGTAACTGACACAGTATTTATACTGATATTTTAATTTAATAAATTAATACCTTCTGGTTAAACTGTATTTATTTATTGACTATTTACGATTGCTAAAAGGAAAAAACAAAAAACAGTATTGATGGCAATTTAATTTTCCATAAGTAACACAAGTCATTAACGAATTTCAAATAAACAATAAATCCTTATAAATAATTTTCGAGAGTGGATTTTTTGTAATATAGTTTCTAACACTTTCCAAATATATTTTTCATGTTCAATATGACCGATTTTCCAAATATGCTCAGAATAGCAATGATCAGCCACTGCTGCAGTCAATGAAGAGCAACTAATAATAACCCAAACAAATTTTTCGTTTTTTTACGAATGTTGTCCTAGAATTATATCAAGAAATGGTATTTGTATAAAAAAGATATACCACTAAACTTTTAACGATATAAATAATCGTATTGTGAAATCCTCTAATGTAAAAAACTGCTGAAAGAGGCAGCTTACGCCATACAACACATTTGTTTTAAAAAAACTTTAGCAGGCGGATAAATTTATGAAAAAAATAAAAAAAATGACTTAGTTGCGGTGTTCACTTGGCGTTTTATTTTTTACAGATTTGACAATTTCTTAACGTTTGTCACGGCACTTAACGCTTTTATTTATAATTATTCTTTAATTTATATAAGAGAACCTTTTCAAACAGAAAGCTACTACTATTGTATGTATAGATTAATAATATAAGAAAAAAAATTAAATTAATAGAAAGATTTAATTTGACAAATAAAATGTATTTCCAAAAAGTGAAGCTTACAATTGACATAAATATTACTAAAATAGGAATTGTGAATAAATTTCTTTGATTTATAGGCAACGAAATTAACAGAGAACATTTGAAAACGTGTCAGAATGATAAAAATAATAAAAGACTGTTTAAATGAATTTTTTGGCTGATAATAAGATTTTAACCATTCGAAATGATTACTGAAACATAAAATATGGAAGTGTCCGTAGAGGCAAAATCAAATCACTACAAACAGTACGTGCTATTGGATAAAGCGTAAAATTTCAAAATACTGAATGTGTATTTATAATATCCAATTCATTCAAATTTCAGTAATATAATTTACGTTTTAGAGATTGATTTTCAGCTTAAATTTTTAGAATCGATCCTACTTATGGGATAATATATATATATATATTGTCGCGAATCGAATTCAATAAATTATGTTGATACAATTTACAGAATTAGCTAGACTAAAATAGATTACTTTAAGAAACAATAAATCGTTGAGGTGTGCGATTTCTTTAGATGGTTTCTGCTGTTAGTTTAGTTTCACTCGAATATATTTATATAACATGATTTTTCGTTTATTTTATTTGAAGTTGCAGGGCAATTGGTATCTAGATGCCAAACTAGATTCGCCAATCAGGTCGATTTACGTGACCCGGTAGCAGAATGAGTCTGTAAATGCCTGTGAGACTATAATATATTAATTTCAGTTTCTGAAAACTCCAACAAATCTGATGAAAAATATTTATTTTCTAGGCATTGAAGTTTTCTATTTTAACATACTACCCTACTCTTGATTTTCAAATTCATTCAAATACTTAAAAAATATTAACAACAACAAACTGTTAATTTGTATCGTTAGCATGAAAAATGGCAAAAATAACCAAAATATTAGCCACGTATGCTTCTTATCGAAGTTATTATATTTGACATAATTTCGGGAAAGCCGTTTTACTATCAAATGAACTAAAGCAAATTCTAAAATAACACAAACGATAATGCAGAAAATTATTAAATTACATCAAATAAGAAAAAATGTACAACAAAATAACTAATTAAATCTTAAATAAAATAATTTTTTACATTTAAAAAGTTAAAATTGTCGTACACACGAACACCTGATACAGATCTTTACCATGTTTGGTATGTCCTTATTTCAAATAAGTATTATTAACTTTAAAGACTAGTTTCAATTTAAAACTTGCAAACCTTTAAGAAAATTATACTATTGCAGTACCCTCTAGGAAGTCCAACCGCTACCACGTGACAAGTAAAAATACTTCTGGTGGGGACGCTTTTCGCATGAAGCCGAGTTGTCTGGCGTGATCCGGACAGCTCCCCCATTTTATTTGGGAGATCCCCTAATTTTTTGTATGAACTAAAAGACATATGTCCCAACCAAACTATTTAAAAAAACTAAAACTAACCGGCGAGACGGTTGCCACGAGATAGTTATTTATATTTGAATCGTAGGCATGCGCGTCACAACTATCAATACGTATGCTTTATTAATTTGTAAAATAATTCATATTTTATTAGAAAAAAATCACTATAAAAAATATTTCGTAACCCTTTTCGGTAATTGAATTAATAGATATTATTTTCAAGATGATGATCATGTAACAGACATGTGTCCACTGCCCTTTAAATGGGTCAAAAATGTTTAGAAGTTACTTTTATAATCGATACTCTAAATTTTTATATAGGGTTTTGCCCTGTCGTCGCGATTTAAATGAGTTATTTACTTTTTTTAAATTTAACTATTTTCCTTTTATATATATATTTTTAACTTGATATTTGAAAATTCTAGCCACAATTATCATAGATTTTTATTTGTTAGCATCCTCCATCCTTCAATAGTTACAATATGTAACCAACTTTTTGAACTTCTAGAATAATCAAAAAATATTTACAATTAGTACAGTATTTTCAAAACTTTCTGAGTATTACTAGGATATAAATGATTACTTCACAGAATACATGCATCTAACGATAAGACATCAATCAAAATCAATGGGTTTTTTATAAATATGATTTCTTAACCAATTTATTTAATTGAACGCTTTAAGAGCTTTAAAGAAAGATAATAATATGCTAGTCCGGTTTTTTTTTGAAGTACTAAAAGAGATAAACACCATAATAATAATAAAATTGATACAGTGGCACCGATGAATAAAAAATATGATAAATATAAAACTATGATATAACATAAAAATTTTAGTAAAATAATTTTTTATTATCAATTAAATATTCCTTTAGAAGTGAACTTTTATGCTTTAATATAACTTAATCATCATTTCCTTCTCTCAATATGGAGTATAATGTGGGTAAAATATTGATGCTTTTACATTTTTTTTCTTAGCTATGGAGGAAAAAACCTTTACCTGCTCCTTATGATTTTGGAGGCGGCTCAGTAAGATGGGGCCTGCATCCAGTCCGCTTTTGTGTCAGGTTAGGCGCCAACCAGAGCTTTCCAGCCCTCCCGGCAGGCAGTGTAGAGTTCTCACCTACTAAAAACACCCTCATTACCTAACCTTATACTAGGGCTACGCTACCTAATCAAATTTTTTTGCATAAATAATCCAATTAATATAGATAGGTTCATTTATAACTTTTAACAAAATTTTATAGCCTGAGATACTGAAGTTTCAAAAAAATATATTTTTAAATTACCAAAATTCTTTTAGTTCATGAAAACCTCTAATCCTATAATTAGATTTAGGTATGCTAAACTCTATACGATCTCATAGTTTATTATATAATATCTAATTTATAACCCTTTTATTTTTAAATGAAAAACCCCCTATATTTTTCATATTCATAATTTATTAAAAATTTAATAAAAAATTGTTATTTTTTCAT
>LDMZ01063408.1:0-11255 GCA_001455285.1 Sphaeromyxa zaharoni
TATCATTTTTGAGTAGTCACGTGCAGACGTTTTTACCTCTCTTAATTCGAATCCACAACACTACCTAATATAAATTTAGGATATGTTATACGTCTTTATCTTAAAAATAATTTGTCATAGAATATATTTAAAATACTAATTCGGTATTATCTGAAAAATAATTGTTAAGATATTTTACTGTCAAGTTATAAAATGTTTAAATTTGTGAGGTACTTCATTCTTAAAAGATAGACTACATTTTTATATAATTTATATTAAAAATTTTATATTATTGTGTTTTGTATTTTTTAAATTTTTTTGGATATTTAATCTATAAATACTCTTTAGATATACAAAAAGTAACAGAGGTAACCCGTTTCTAACTTCCCGAAATTATATATATATAAAACAAAGAAAAAAGTATGGATAAAAAGATGTATATATGTGTAGAACATCCGAAAAGAATGATGTGGAACTCAATGTAAAGCGCAATGTATTATTATAGAAACAGCAATTCGAACTCACAATTACCTTCCAGACCAAACTCAAATAGAGAGAAGAGATTTATTAAATTTCTATTAAGACTTGATCAATCATGATGGAGGTTCTTACTTAGCGAGTTATTTCGAAAGTGATATACTTAATTTTAGAACCAGTAACAAGGAAATTACCTAATCTAAGATTAATTGCGAGAAACATTCAAAAAAATAGAAGCTAGAGCGGATTAAGGGTAGAAGACCAAATGACCCCGGGGAGAATTTATCATCAAGTGAAATTTTTGTATCATTTTCAGATGCTAGGTTTCTCTTTAAGAATGAAACAATTGAATGAAAAAGATGTCTTATATCTACTACAGAAGCTTGTGTAAACTGTTTTCGAAATAAAAAACATTTGTTTTATAATGAAGCACTTAATTTAAGCCCTCTACAATTTCGCCAGTTACCCACCATTCGGCGTCCATTTAATCGATGTATTATTCACTTTATATATATATTTTGATGACGGGAAAGACCACAAATGACTGAAACCGTGTATTTGGTGTCATTTGAGAAAGGTTTAATAACACTAGTGTTCAGCTTATCGTGATTGATTTTGAAATAGAAGCAATAAGCACATTTAAAAATAGCTTCCTGGGTGAATTAATTAGTGGATGTTTTTTTCCATTTTATCTGGAATATGTTCAAAAAAATTCAACGCGGGTCAAAGATTAATAAAGATATTTGGATTTCAAAATCCATAATTTGCGTTAGGTTAAAACTGCTGTCTTCTCTTGCATCTGTACTTCCAAATGAAGTCTCCAAATTTTGATTTTTTATTAAGACTAAAAATTCTATAGGGTCAATTATTTTTTACTTCGAGGGTAACTATTTGGTACATCATACTTTTCCTGTAATATAAGGACATTAATATTTCGGAACACTCCTTGGAATCAGTATGACAACGTACAGGAAGGGATACAAAAAACTCTTAATTATACAAAGGGTTGACATAAGAGTTTTGCCAGCTCATTTACTTTTCTTTATCCTGATATATATATATTTTTATTACAAAACGTTAATATGAAGAATCTGCAACAGAAAAAAATTGAGCAAATAAATATAGGAGGAATTTTACATTATATTCATGAAAAGATTGCTCGGAGATGTTGACTCTAGATTAATTGAAATAGCATAATATTATTAAAATAACTTAAAAAATAATAAAATTTGACCATGAGACTACTGTAAATTACTTTTTAATATATTTCAAATTTACTCATATTTTTCAATGCAAAATTAGGCAATTTAATTTATTAAAAAATTC
This sequence comes from Sphaeromyxa zaharoni, assembly GCA_001455285.1. NCBI lineage: Eukaryota > Metazoa > Cnidaria > Myxozoa > Bivalvulida > Sphaeromyxidae > Sphaeromyxa > Sphaeromyxa zaharoni. The sequence continues at coordinate 1,783 of LDMZ01063408.1, forward strand.
TTTGTAATGAAAATATTATCGATGTAATAATTTTATATAATGTTAATAAATTGATAGTTCACAGCATGATTTCTAAAGAAGGCAAATCTAAACAATATTATTATGAACCAATAGTTTATTAAATTTAAATTAAAGTATTTTGTAATTTGATAAATTATTGGTAAGGCATATATTTAGCTGTTATTTCAATTAATAATAAAAACATAATTATTATATATCCAAATCATAAGAAAACAATTTCAATTGAGGGTTTAAGCACATATTTTGAGAAAATTGTAGCTAGAAATTGTTTATATATTTGATTCAGACTAATCCATATAATAAAACTGTTAGAAGATATTAATGAAGGTTTTAGTTTTGTTTGTTTCATTTTTATTTTATTTGCTATAAAAAAATTTTAAGATGCGGACCTTGAATCCATATTTTTTATGTTAATTTTTTAATAAAACATCGGTTATTGCTATCGTTAGTATAAAACCACGAACTTATATTTTTGTACGAAAAATATTCCTATTATGTAAAAACAATTATAAAAAAACCTGAAAAAAATGAAAAGCATTATCAATATATTTACGCCTCGATGTAAATACATGAAAGCCATCAAAATAAAGTAATGTTCACAATACACAATTTATGACAAAAGGTAGCTAAATATTATGCATCGTATATAATCAGTCATGGCTCATTTGTTAAATTAAAACATATAAACTATTTTGATTCATAAAACAACTCTGTATATTGTATTTTGTCTATCATTTTTAATAGATGTATACTTTACAAAAAATGGGATAAATTAGTATGGATTGAGTATACTTCTACTCAAAGAAAGCCATTTTCATCTTACCATGGAGTACATGTTAAAGTTTCATCATAAATCTTACTTCAAACTAATTCAAAAATTAACTAGGATACAATTAGTTTCAAAAACGTATTAGCCAAACCGTATTCTTAAGCATATGAAACAAAAAAATTTTATATAAATTATTGCTAAAACATACAAAAGAGTTTATGTAAATAAACTTATCAGATTATTTATTATATTGACCAGATACACACAAAATATACAATAATCTATGCAAAACTATTAGTAATGATAATAAGGTAAATATAAAAGGAATCAAGATGATCATATAAAAATTGAGAAAAATAAAGGGGAAGTATTTTTTTTATTGAACGTCTAATCAATCAATTGTTCTCAGCATATTTATTAAAACTTTCCGTTACGTTAAGTTAATAAAAATTTTTAAGGGAGCTTTATAATTACGATTAAGAGTCTTTAGTAACGCAGCCTAAACAAAGTTTATATTTTTTCTAAATACAGAGTAATGATAAAGATTAAGCACATGGGAGATATTAAATATAATTGTTAGTAAATTATAATTTGTTGCTTATGAAAACCGCGATTCAACATTGATTTGTATTTTCTTATGTATCATGAAAGGAGCAATATAGGGCGGTTTATTTAGATCCAGTATGCTGTCACAAAAGACGTGGGAATACAGAAGCAAAATAGCAACATCAAACATGACAGGCCCAAAAACTTATGTGATACATAGGTAGAAGAGTGGCGGTAAGCTGTGTACTAGATCCACACACCATTTCGTAGCGTACAAAATAGGTAAAACTAAAATAATGTGTAACGGGTGCTTATATTCTGCCAAAATCGTAAAGTGTTATTCGGAAATAGAATTTAAAGCGACCAAACCGAACAAGCTATTTAAAGACAAAAGACGGAACAATACAACAATACTGTCCCGCTTTATCCGGCGGGCGCGCTTTTGTTACATAGATATTTTTGTGTTCCCCTGAATGGAGAAAGTATGATTACCTTTTGATAGGATAGATGTGTATAGGATTCAAGCTACACGCCTAGATCAATGATCGATTGCTTTTTGCCTAAACTTATTCTGCCATTTGTAGCTGAAGATGATCAGGCGAGATGTTTTAAAAAGCGTTTCTTCTAATTCCTTTAGTGGCAATAAATAACCAAGGAGATGCAATGGAAGAAGAGGAATTAGTTAGAGACATTGAAAGAAATATTTCTTCTTATTATTCTCGTAATGAAGATTTATTTAAACCGTAAATTGGAGAAGTATACTATAACCTATGTTTTTGTACAATATATGTTTAAAATTCGTGGTACTGATGTTTGAATAAGACTTACAACCTATAAAAGTATATAATTTGTAAAAGTGTAAAACATGTGTTTGGGGGCAATTAACATTCAGAAAATACTCTGAAAAGTATATTGACGTCACAAGACCGTTCCCGAACATAAACGTGGTCCACAGGAATATGTTCCAGCAACTTGGGATGTTTTTTTGTCTTTTATTAGGACCTATAAACTTTAGAATGACTAAACATGATTAATAAATCTAAATACATAGAGTTACGTCCGAAACCACCAAAAGAGATCATCATTGCCGGACAGCATACTCGTAGGGGAACCATAATTAGATATTCGTGAACAATGGCTGACGCTATTACCACGATGCAGGCAGCAACGGAAGAATTAACCCATCTGGAGTGGTTAATTAAATCATGATACATATAGGTTCTGAGCCAATCATGGACAACTACATTCCATGTTTTGTAATATTCTCCATAACTTGATGAGTTCCACCAATCCTTCAATGATTAGATAAAAAATTACAAGTTTATTTTTAAGTAATTCAAAGTAAAATGAAAGAATAAAATAAAGCTGTCTTGGACTATTACATGGAAAGCACGGTATTTGGAGCGTATTTTTCTGGACCAAGTAGAGTTATCCGGATTGAAAACTTCAAAGGAATTACAGAGTTTAAAAATAATCTAAAAAAGGCCTGCTAATATTAATTGGAAGCAACATAAATGTTTTCAAGTGAAAAAAACTTTAAAGACAAATAGATTTGGTCAGATGATGTATCAACCAAATACAGATTTGATTTGGTGAGTGTGTCAATCTGTAGAGATCAAATGTATATGTACGATTTGTAGGCATTTTTAATCAATATGAGAAATGAATAATATTTTAAGAAAGACTTTGTAACCTGTACCAGTTTATTTAAAAATTGTGCTCTTTAATAAACAAAGACGAAGAATATAGGTTAAGCAAAAAAAAACTAAAATCAGATGCTATAAAATTATTTTATTATGCAATTCCTACAAATTCAAATAGTCGACTGGGTCATGAAAGGAATCGCTTGTTTATATTTTTAGTTCTTTATTCTACTCAATGGATGTATAAACCCCATCGATAAGGTTAATGTACAAAAGATATTTAGAATCGTACATTCTTTTGACTGATTAAAAAATACCTGCTGGTGCTATATTTGATCAAATTTTCAACAGACCAATATACACTGTCAGGACTATATCATTACTGAGGTAGATAGTGAAAAAATCCTGAAAACTTGTGGAAAATTTGATAAGCAATCCATTTTTGTAGGCGAACATGATTTTAATGATATTTTTATTTCCATAACTAGAGTCAATTTAGTATTCGTAAACCCCTTTTCTCAGTTTATTGTCGTTTACGACTAACAATCTGTCAAAACATGATATTTTCCAGTATTACTAAAATAAGTAATATAAGAGAGTTCGTATTCTTCACGCATATATCGGCTTTATAACTAATAATTTTCAAAATATTTCTCTTCAAATCCAAGTTTTTGATAAAAAGATTAAATTGTAAATGAATATCTAATGAAAGGCTAAAGTATGTCAATATGTTGTAACAGGTATTTAAAAAGTTTTACAACCATTTCTCAATGCAAAAAAGTGAAATCACGACTACAACAGTATGTTTACTAATAATATAGTGAAAGATAATTAAATTAATAAAAGCCTTAAGAAAACACCATATTTGACCTAAAACCTATAAATATCGATAGTAGGTGAAAGTGCATGAAGAATTTTAATTTAACTTTTGCACAAACTGATCAATTGAAGTCAATAAAAGCCAATAAAATTTATTTAGATCAAAGCAAGAGCACAGTAATGAAGGATTATATGTATTTCATGAGCTGCTAAAGCCAAAAGATATAAATAAATCTCATTTTGGAATATTTTTAAATAAAATAAACGAAAATCCGTATAACATCAGATATTTTCAAACAAATATTTGTGTCACATACCGTATAAAACATTCTGTCTCCAAACCTTAATATCTCAGCCCAAGCATTTAGCCAAGAATGCAGGAATCCATAAAAAAGCAAAAGCATGATTAGAGTACTTGGAAGACTAAGTCTCAGAATTTCCAATAATAGAATACTATAAAAATAATTTATAAGAAACGGGAAGAACCTGTATGTAAAATTACCGTTACCAATATTTTTAAAGGTAGGAATAAAGTTTTGCTCAAAGAGAAAGTAAACAAATAATGCACAGCCAAATACATGTAAAAATTGTTTCATAACAAATGACCATCGTACAGTAGATGTTCTATTAAAACTATTTGGTTGAAGAAAATTAATATACCTTGGGTATTCTTCTCGATATATTAAGGTAGGAGCAAATAAAAAGTATAAATAACTATTGAAATCTGGGAAAGGGATGTTCTTTACCACTCCTTGATTTTCACCTGAAATGAAAAATCACTACTTTATCAGCATACCTAAAGTAACATCAACTGAATCCCGCCGGAGTACTTCTTTCATGAACGAGTAGATTTTCATGAGCAGTCTTACTTGTTCCATGGCAATGATTATAAGTGATATTGGGGACTTTTTATGCGATGATGCAATTATCCTCACCAATTGGCTGGAAAGTGCAATGTTAATGACAAATATAGAAGAAGATATTAATGAATGTGCTCTGGAATTTGAAATCATAAAATAAAATGTTGGGTAGATACATATAGCAAGACCTAGCAATTTTACCCAAGTAATTATAGCTTCGCTCATACAACCATCAACCCATTCCGATATGTGCAGGCTGAGAGGGAACCTAGGACATTATCAAAATAACTTTCAAAAAAAGATTTAAAATGATCGAGTATCATGATTTTACGAATTTAGGTCATACCAAACCATTTATACATTATACACGTAGTTAATAAATTTAAAATAAAAAGACAAAATCATTATTTAAATGTTTTGACCTCTATAAATAAAAAAATATTTTTACACTACTAAAAATTAAAATCTTTTATATTTTTTATACTTATGTACTATATCCTTCTGATTAAAAACAAATGACACATTTAAATGAAGCGCACCATAATATTGCAAAATTTCAATAATTAAAAACAGTATTTCGGATAGGAAGAAAATTTTCTAATAAATTAAACATGAAAAAAACAATTTATTGTTGAGCTGGTACGTAAAATTGATTTTCATTAGTAATGTCTTTGAAAGCCAATACAAATTATGTTTGTTAGTCCAATATGTTTTCAATAAAATCTTTTTAGTGGATACTATTAAATGAAATGTATAGATCACAGAAAAATATTCTTGGATAAATCAAAATGTAACAAGTTTTCAAAAAAAATATGACGATATATTCTAGCCAAGAACATATACTTTGAAACGTGTTTGCAAGTAGATGGCACTAATTATTTCAATACTTTTATGAGCTAATCTGTTAAGTTGATTATATATTTCCCAATCCTCCATATCGTTTATCAGACAATACGATAATATCATCATTCTTATAAAAATGTCCTTATATTTTTGTAAAATAGAGTAAAAATATTTTAGCTGAACTGGAAAATATTAATATATACCTATTATTGTTCCGTAAGAAATCCTAAATTCTATACAATAGCAAAAAATATTTTTTTTGAAAGAGAATCTGAATCATTTCAAGAAATAGGATTAGCTGGAAACTTATGCAGCAGGATTTTTGGCAGGAAATGTTGAGAATAAGGTCCATAGAGTTCAGTTTCAATTTTGATTTGCTTCGGTTAATGTTGTTCTATTTTTCAAGATCGGATAATGTTCTCTCTTTAATAAGAAAATAGATACTTAGGAGTTTAGGTTCTAAAACTATTTTCTCGTTAGGAAATTCCAATTTTGTTATCATACATATATCAAAGATTTTGAAATTGAAAAATCCTTCAATTAAAATTTTATTTTAAACAATTCCAAAATTTTGGTGCACGCCCTTTCAGATTATTAGATTATCGGAATATTTCGATAATCTAACCGAATAGACTTCTGCTTTCGTAAAAAAGAGTAATGCCTAAGAGAAAATATCCCGAATTTTAAAAATTTTGATTATTTCAGAAAACAGGACGTTAGCGTCAATATATATATGGGTATTGTCGTAGGTTCAAAGGAACCTTTTAGATGCGGCGGCGGAGAGAAAAGGAGGGGATTAATTGATTAATGATTACGTGTAAGCCTAGTATTATATTATTTCTTTTTATGGCTCATATACAATTTTATGTGTGTGTAACACCGGCTGACACACAAGCTGCCTAAATTATTTCCTTGGGACCTCGAAGATCCCATGTAAAAATACAAGAATATATATTATTATTGTATAAAATAGATTATGAGAGTAGTGTAGACGAGTAAATTCGATATAGAAACAATAAATAAAAAATCTTTAGTTTTACTGTTTAACTTCATAGATTCTTCATGAAAAAGGCAAAGATATCCAATATCATCTCTTGTTTTGAAGCTAGAATCTTGTCACACCTTTTATTATTTGAAGCAGAAATTTTACATGCCTTGACATGCAAATATAAGTGGGTTAAATCTTAAAATCAAAACAAAAACCCACAGCGATGCTTCGATTTCGCTAGCCATGTATGTTTCACATGATATAGTATTTTTAAACTTCCGTTTAATATTATACACGTTTTAAATACAAAAAAGTTCTAAAAATTCAAAAAATGCATTTAAGATAACAGATACTTCCATAATCACTTTTTTGAAAGGGAAATTCCTATTTAAAATGAAACAGATAACGGTAAAATTTTTTATTATTACAGGTGAAAGTAAACTTTTTAAAGTCTATGCTAATTCTACCACGGGTACCTTTTATATGTGCACCAAGCATGTGATTATCTAAAAACATATTTTCCAGATATGCATATTGAACTAATATTACAATGGAAAATACTATTGATGAAGCAGAATGTATGTAATAATGTGGAGGAGATACCAAAATTAAAAACGATCTAGATTCCTTATTAGTATTACATACTTGTTTAACTATGATGATATATTAATAATTTAATTAAGACATAAGGTGAAAGTCGATTAGAAAAGTTTATCATATTGTCATACCTGGAAATAACAGAATAGTTACGTAGCCTCCTCACATACAAGGATCTTGGAGACCGCTTAGATGGGTCTCCAAAGATCCAATGGGAAAGCAATTTCCAAAAATCATATTTTTAAGATATGAAAAAAACCAAAGTCGGCTATTACTACTTTATATAAAGTTTAAAAACGATTTAATCCGCCACACCGCCTTCTTTTTCCCGAGTACGTGTTTGCTCCTCTAAAGTTTTCGTAATTGTCCGGTTTTCTTCGTTAAGTGATAAAATATCTGTGGACATAACCGTTGCACCATAATATTGTTTTTTTAATATGATAGTTATAAATTTATTGAAAAGGCTTTATACAAATATCCCATAAAAAACATCACCTTAATGAAAAAATTAATCCATTTGTTAGTACGACTATATATTTAATAAAAATTAAATAAAAGCCGTCACAAATATCAATGCAAAGATATAAATTTACATTTGTTGGTTTTAAGTTTTGTTTTTGCAAAAATGTTTCTTCATCTTTATAAAAAAGGGAATGGTCATAAGCAATTTCTTGAGAGAGAGAGAGAGAGAGAGACAAACTTGAATTCTCATGTTAAAAGTGCTTCCATTTTATGTAGTAACTTTATGCTGTATTTAAAAATTGCAAGTGATTATTTCATTAAAATGATTCTTTTGTGGTCTTTAGCGCCATCTTTAGGCTAGGATGTATTTATTTCAGATATAACCTATGCTATAAAGTAGCTAGTTGGAAGTAGCTGGAATTTCAAAGATTGAAAAATAAATAGTACGGTGCGACGAAATGTAAAGGAATTAATAAAAAAAGATACAACAGTACAGTCTTGCATCACATTTATTCATCTTGCGTCCCATATATTTAGGAATTTATTTTATCAAAATTTTATTCGAAGTATTTTATTCCGATGCCGAATTTCAGTATTTTTAATACGTCAAATTAACCATCCCATTACAATTAGGTATCTTCAGTGAATGCTGGCAGGCATATTGTTTAAATGCTAGTGTAATTAATAGGTTTCTAATATCCTTATTCATTGTAACTTTTTAAATTGAAAGGTCACATCATTCAAATTTTGTCCTATTTTATATTTTTCGGTTGACATACATCACTGAAAGTTGGTATTCTCTTGAATGGAAATAATATATCCGAAGATACTTAGATTGGAGGAAGATATTTATTTCTGAAAAATGAAAACTTTCACAATTTCTAGAATACTGAAATATTTTTCTAAAAATTTTGCACTTAACCCCAAAAGTTTAGCCATGTCAATGACTCCTTTTTACTTACCAACTGTTAGATATTTGTTACTAGACGTTAATATGTGCAATCACTAAAACGAAAAAAAGATGTTGTTAATTATTGAAGTAAACGAACAACAGCACATAAATAATTTTTAAAAAGAAGAATTATTAATAACTTATGAAAATAACCAAGAGTATCAAGAAACGGCTTAATGTTTGTGTTAAAAGTATGTTGCTTATTGGTTCAATAAATTTAAAAGTTAATTTCTTCCGATTTTACATGGAAAAAAATAAGAAATGTAAAACAGTTGTAAATCATAAGTATTCAGCTACGAATTTTAAAATATTTATGTTTTAATTACAGGATATTCGAAACATTCCACAGTATAAACACAACGTTTAAAAACCATCCAAAATTAATTTCAAGAACATCCGGCAATCATGTAACAATTTTTAAGGTCGTTAATAAGGGGATCGACGAGGCTCTGATAACAGCCTCAACCAAAAATTAAGTTTGCAAAATGTGGATTATATCTGTAATTGTTTAAATATCCAATGTAGGTAATTGACGGAACATAAGTACCAGAGGATCATAAGCCTAGCCCATTACTTACACTGATAAGATAAACCAGATCACAATAACACTTTCAAAGTTAAATACCCAAATATAGACGTACCAGAGAACATAAAGTTCGTGTGGCCTCGTTGATATTTTAGCGTTTCGTGAGATATGCTTGTAACCAGGCTTGTACTAGGAGTCCTCCTGGTTGTAATTCCCCGACTACGTTTCTATTAAAAATTATAGGGCTTTGAAATTGAGGTATAGGCACTTCAGAATCGATCGAATCATTCCTATGCGTCAGTACGGTTCCCTCAGGGGTGGCAAACAGAATTTCATCAAGCTTCAAAAAAGCTTGTTCTATTTATTTGATAATGTCATTCTGGAATAATATTCTTGCACCTTTTCTTGGACTTCGATGTCGGTCCAAGAAAAAGGTAATTGCGCTGA
>LDMZ01063439.1:0-10497 GCA_001455285.1 Sphaeromyxa zaharoni
CTCGATTCTAAGTTTTGAAATTCAAAATATATGGGCATTCTCAATTAGAATTCCCATTTTCAAGTTTAAGTTGTATTTTAATGTAAAAATTAGAAATTTATATAAAAATCATATAATATAGCAAGATACATAATATATTGTATAGTTTTTGTATCTACTGGACAAAATTTTATTCAAACCCCATATCAGTGATCTATTAGTAATTTTGTCAAAAAAATACAGAATATACATATATATTTTCAAGCTTTAAAAAAGCAAACATGATTGAAAGGATCCAATTAAAATAAGGATTAAAAAATATGCGAAACATGTTATGTACTGACAGACTAAATGGCATAAATCACATCCATGAAAAAACAACTTTAAATTTTTGAATTTATTCCTTATTGTTAAGTGCGTGTTTTAACAGATTTTTTATCTTTTTGTAGGTGCAGCGCATCTCTTCTGATCGTTTTCATTAGTAACTATTTTTGAGATTAACAGATATTTCTTATACTAAAAAGAATGATTATGACCATGATATTACTGAATCCAAATATGTTTTGTCCGGTATTGATACCGTTACATCTACAGAAACTATAGATAGTGAACATCTGAAAGCCATCCCAATGGAGGACAGAAAATAAACTTATACACTCTTTGAGAATGGAAGAAATTTTCCCTAAAATTTCTAGAAAATTGAATTTACCTTGTTACATTTTATGTTAAATTTTATAAAAATTTTGCGATGGATGGACACTTAAACAAAAAGTGAGAGTAGATGTTAAGTGTTTACTTTTGAGCAGAAAGAATAAATTACACATTAAGTTTGTGAAAATCCCCAGATCTACTTAAAATAATTCAAATACAAAATACTATACGAGTTTAAGATTTCTATTTACCCAGTATTATTGATAGGATTGTTTGAAATTTTCAGAATGTTCCAAAGTTAATTTTTAATTTCTATTGCGGAGACAATTCTAAACTAAAATATATAAAATTAAAATTTATGCAGATATTTTTTTCTAAACACGACCATACCCATGAAAACATTAAATATCTTGACAAGTTCCAGGTTCTCTGACGTGACAAACCTTAAAGTAATAGTCTCTATCAGGAACATCCTTCTATTGCCTTGTATCTAAGGCCAGGGGTACTAATATATATATGCTTTACCAGTTATGAACAAAAATGGGATCTTGTGTAGCAGAATCCATTTTAAATCTGTTCCAGGAGGGACTTTGAAATCTGCTAAAAGAAATTAAGCAGGTATATATTTCCAGAGGGTATCATTTTTTGATTTTTGTAATAGATAAAATAAAGATCAATTATAATGAAGGTTTAAAATATGTAATTACCAGACAAAATATTGATATCCGATATTTGTTGCCCTATAGCTCAAGTCTTGGCCCATAGAAATTTGTTTTCTCCGTTTGGGGTAACCTTATCATGTCAAAAAAATAGAGGGATGAAAATGAATTACTGGTCGCTATCTAAAGTTTCTTTGAAAAAAGTACACTTAATCATTGTAAGAGATGTTACTGTAAAACACCGGGTTCCATAACCAAGTCCTCGTGGGAAGAAATTATATCAGAGTAAACTGATCTAAGGATATATAAGATGTTTATTTTTTATTATCTCTTGTAACTTAAATTGCCAATATTTAAAAAATTTTCATTTTTCATTGATTCAGTTCTTATTCTGATTAGCTCTATTTATAAAATCTCATTTCCTAATTTTTATAATCTAAATGGATTCAATAATCTGTTCTCATAAGCTCGTGGAAACTGTCCGTTCTTGATATAGGACGTGAAAACCGACTTGCAATGTAGCATTCCTTTATGCTTAAACATTGAATCTTGTTCACACCCTTGGTTTCTACTTGTTTCTTTCATCGACATCGTATATTAGAACAGAAAAATGCGGAAGATTTTATACATTAAAAAATAAAAAAGAAGTTTGCGCAAAAAGTCTTTTTAATATAATAAAAAACTGCCGCCTTACTCCGATCGCGCTTTTATACAGATGGAACGCCCTTTCGATAAGTACCGGGGACATGGACCCCGCAAATCTAAATGTAAGCGGTTTATATCGTAAAGATTGTAGGGCGTCGTCTGCCCCGTATCCTTGGTTGAGTCAACGACCTTTTCTCAGTTCCTTTATGTAGTTTGAATGATTTTAACATTAAATTAAATAAAATTTGTTAAAAAATAATTTTTGTATTAGTGAGTCTTTTTAAACAAAATTGCTCATTGAAACTCTGATATGATTTTTAACATAAAACTTTCTCTATCAATTTGTAAAAAATATATTATATCCGTGTGAATACCAAATATAACCTACCTCGGGCAGTCGAGACCCGGCTATTTATATACATAATTTGAGGTCTGGAACCTACCATTTAAATAACAATCTATAACGGATGTGACCGATAAGCCGCAATCATGCCGCGTTAGTTGCGTGTTTTCCAGTTACTTGACAATCTGCTATTAAATTATAATATTTTCATGTCAATTCCCAATTTCTGGATTAAAATTATGCCGAAGGGAGAATCCATGGGTTAGATTGAGAAAGCCGATAATTTTTATGACTAAATAAATTTTTATTTAATCTAATGTGGCGGGTTGTGGAGGATTTATTAAAAGTATTAGCAATGTCTGTTTTTTAGGTTTAGCTTATACGATCTTAGTTAATTTATAAAATGAACATTAATTGATTGTGCGAAGATCATTCTATCATGCTGTTTTTAAATACAAGGCATCTATAAAACTTTTATTAAATGTTTAATCGATATTAGCCGATACCAAAATGAAATTATGAATATGTTATGGTTACACCAATTTGTGACAGACCATAGTTGTTTGAAATTTCCAGGTCGCACATTTGAAGATTTCATCAAAAAAAATATTTAAAGAAGGAATCTCTCTAAGGTTTTGAAACTTTGAGTAAATGCAGGAGGCGCTAAGATAGCCCAAACTAGATTCTGAACTGTTAAAGATAAACCAAGATCAGAAAATATATAAGCGCCGAGAAAATACGGAATTATTACGTTCTTTTGACTCGATCATTTATTATTACTTTTTACAAAGTTGAATTTTAAAAAAATGCGGCTTTTGTTTTGTTAGATTTCTTTATTATTGCTTGACCAATTTCTTAAAATATAATATTCAATGTCTTTGGAATTAACAATAGTAACATTTTCCTGTTCTCAAGCTTTAATAAATGTAGCAATATTATAACAAAAATATTATTTTTTATGATAAATTATGCCTTTAATCTGAAGTATATTTTACCTGAGCTGTCGTGTGAAAAGCTAAAAGAAATTTCTGTATCTTTACTTACTATTTATTTTATATTTAATCAAAACACACGCTTAACTTATTTAATTATTTTTTCATGGGAATCGGTTGGTTCATAAAAATCTTTGATTCCTCAAGGCAAGGGTCAAATATTATAGAGCAGCCAATTAATTTTATCATTATGCATCTCTTAAACATTTATCTGATCGAAATAAACCTTTTTGAAAAGTTTATGGCTCGCTTATCTTATTCTTTTAAGCACTCTTGAAGCGTAGTAGGTATAGTTTCTAAAAAACCTTTCTATTTCTTTAAACACCTTAAACGAGTTACACTGTATTACTTGAAAATAAAAAATTTAGTTATTGATATTTTATGAATATAATGATATTTTTATTGTGATATCTGTAAATTGGTAAGTATTTTAAAATAATGACTATGATTTAAAAATAAAGAATAAAATTTCACACCTAAAATTAATATTTTATTCAAGTTTTGGTGCGGAACGCTGACAGATTCAGTCTGCAAACGTCTTAAGTATAAAGATCTCAAGATACATAAATCTAGGCAACGAAGACCTAATACTACCGTGATTCACAACAAGTTTCATGAGCTCGAAAACAGACCACTACAGCAAAAGAACTTAAATATTGTCGTAATATCTCAGATAATTCCGACAAAGTATAAAAACAAGCACGCGAGCCATCGGCGGCGGCGGTCTAATTCTATTACACTGTAGTAGCTGTTTTGTACCATTATTTTCTACATGAAAGGTCTTTATAACTATACGCCCAGCGTAGGGGGACAATCCTACGTCAACTACTTCCAATCCACCTCAAAGGTGGCATGGAAGAATACGAAAATATTATTATTAAATTAGAGCATCTATTCAGCTAATTACTTATATTTGTCGCCCTTTCAACAAAAACCGATAATATGTGATTATATCCGGTTCGGAAACTAATATCTACAGCTGCTAATCTTTATACGATAAAAATAAAATATATTGATTAGAAATATGAGTTTTTAAATTTTGAAATTTTCTGATTAGTATAATATTATTTAACATTGACCTATATTTATCAGATAAAAACATATAATAAAAATACTAAATATTTTAGTGAACATTTTTCATAAAATTTTATTACTTGAAAAAAATATAAAGTTATTTTATGCATTGTAGGTAATTAGACTAGAAAATAGAAGTAAAATCGACTCAACTACTTAAAATTTATAAATACTTTTTATGTAAAATAATTGTAATTTTTGCAAATATTTAAAATCTTCTCTATATTTTTTTAGAATTAATAAATTTCTAAATAAAAAAAGTTTTTTTATTTAAATAATAGTGTAAAGATTTTCCCTTTTCTCAAAAGTTTTAAGAAAAATTTTACACTATTTTATTTGATACTTTTATATTGAAAATTTTTAATGATAGTTCGGCGAAGCATATTTAATTAATGAGAATATTCCTTCTTAATTTAACCGTATCTATTATATTTTTTAAAAAATGTACTAATTTAAAATATATTTTTTTTTGAAAAATTTATAGCATAGGAGTTAAATCACTCTCCCAAACATCATCGTAGGAAAGGTTTTTGAACCAATTGAAATGATTTCCAATATTGAGTTTAATTTAATTCCAAAAGCATAACTGTCTTTCATATACAAATTTACTCATGCTTTAAGGATTTTGTATTAATATTAAGTTGTTTGAAAAAACTTTAGACATTTCAATAAAATACAAGATTTATTTATTATTTCGTTATAATGTATATATTTTTTAGCAATATTTCACCATACCAAAAAAGTAAATAACTCATATTTGAAACCTTTGTTTTAAAAATTAGTAATGGTCAAACGCTTAAAAAATGAATCAAAAGAAAAAAAATTTATTGACTTTTTTTAATTTTAAGATTTTACTCTTAGCCGTAATAAATTGTACGTAAATTGAAAAAATACATTAATTACTTTTTCTGGTAGACCCTTGAAACGCAGCGTTTCCAATTAACAAATTGGATAAAGAAAAGTTCCAGCAAGTCGTATTTTGGAGACTCCTGTTATAAAAAAAAATTAATTCGATATCCAATTCGTTTAGTTGCAAAACTGTCTCGAAAATAATTACGTTTCAGTTCCACTGATACGGACTCCATAAAATTCAGTTGTCTTAATATTTTTTAAATAGTTTGATATGAGCTCTAGCTTAATAATAAACTAATGATTCTCTCTGATATAAAATTAATACAAAATATTTCTACATCAAATGTTATTTAGTAATTTTTCTGGTTGTGTACTGGCTCTAAATTTCCTACAATTTATTGAGTTATATTTGAATTAAAATTTTTATTATGCAAAATTTAATACTATAATTTTAGTGAACTGTGGTTGATCGATGGCAAAATGAAATGATATTTTGCAAACTTGGCCTCTTCTACACTATGTAATACACCCAGAGTTTCAGGATAAAAGCTTTTTAATCCAAAAACAAAGTGAGCTGTGATAGCTTTTAAATTTTTTTCCATTTATAAGGTATAGAAACATTCAGCTTCGATAAAATTTATGATGTTTTTTTATAAATTTCTTTAGTTATAAAAGTTAGAAACCTAGCACATAAATATTGGAGAAAAATAAATGCATATAAGATTTCTTTAATATTAAATATATTGTATATCACATTAAAATTAACTTAAAAAAGTAAAGAAAGATTAATATCTGAAGCATGAATAAGCTAGTTAGTAGAAGGAAGAGCATTACTTTTAAAGCTATTTCACAAAAGAAGTTATATATATATCAGTGATTTCTCGGTTTTGGGGTGTAAATTTATATATTATTTTTTTGGTACAGTCCTTTAAGCTAGATTTTGTATCATAAAATATTTAATTATACATTCAGCACATACTAGTCTTCCAGATATAATAAAATTTTTTTTATGCATAGATCTTTAGGAATACTCATACACAAATGGTGGATCGAAATTATTTTTAAAAAATGTTATTAGAAACGTCATTTATATATGGATTAGTGTTTGAAGTGTAGAATTTATCCTCATATTAGTACTGATTCCATCTTTCATATTGTCTATCATTTATAACTTTACGATACTGGATTATATTTGTTTACATTGTAATAGCTACGATTATTCAATCAGAATATTTCTTTAATATATGTTCACTTGAAAAATTATATTTCCTAAAGTACATACAGTACTATAAGTTGATATAATTTACTGCAGCTTTTTTTAAAAATTGCCAACAATTTCAGAAAATTTTTTTACGACGGTTAGACAGACTGTAGTTCAAGGCTTATATGTAGCTCATGAGTTAAACTATTCCACGTAAATTCTTTTTGGTTATAAATATTTCCTCCATTTACACTGGTAAAAATTTTTTCTGTTTTGATCAAAATTTAGAAAAATCAGCTACAATTTATCAAATATTTATGATTATTAAATATATGAACCTTAACTTTCATTGTTGCCGCTCCAAAATATTAGGGCTAACCAAACTTATTATATAAAAGACACATCAATAATATCTAAGGAAACTTTGATGAGAATAAAAAAAACAGAATTGTAATAAACGTAAGCTTTCATTTAACATATATATTAGGATGATCAAATTTCTGCAGAATGGTACTAAATAAAAAATTTTTTGTTAATAAGAGCTAAAAACGTTGATCCCATTATGTTACTTATAAGCAAAGTATATAATTTTAATTTTAACTTGCGGAAAACAGTTAAAAAGGGATATGTTAAATATACGATATCAACGTATACCTATATTATAACTAACTACTTGCAACTTTTTGTGATTTATATTTTAACATCTTGGCTGCCATATATGAAATAGCTCTCATTTCTATTGGTCTTAAAATCTAGACATAAAAATTGATTACATTTCCAATACAAAAATGTCTGTCAAAATATGCAATGGATTGAAAATAAAATATAACTTTGGCAGTGATATAAAAATATAATATTCTGTCTTATATAGTACTTTTTTAACAATAAGAATGGATTGAATATTACTCCCATGTTTATAACACCCCCATGAAATGTAGAGCCTATATAATACATAGCATAAAAATTAAGATCATTGACGTAATATTTTAATTTTGTTAAGTAAAGTGAATAAAATAAATTCTATTAGTGGATTAAATATTTATTGATATAATATATTATGAGGGGATAGAAATTTTAGGAACCATCTTGATATTGACACTAATAAAATATATATTGAAAAAACGAAATCAGTAATTGACAAAATAGGGATCAAATAAAACAAAAAGAAAAAAATAACGAGAATTTAGCTATTACTTAATTTATTAATCACAAACTCATGAACGAAATAGGTTTAATAAATAAACTTAGAAAATCAAAAATGAAACTCACACGCTGAAAGAAATATATAATATTTGAGAATTTAAAAATACCGCCCAGGGAAACTTCTGAGTGATTCCTGAGGACTGTATACACCGTAAACAGAGTGAGGTACCCTCTAGCATAACCTTGGGTTACCAGATGGGTGGCAAACAAAGATTTGGTTTGTCTTGGTAGTCGATCTGATTTTCTACTACCGTGGTGGGATTTCGAAAACATGGATAGATAAAAATAATAAATAACACTAACAAGCTAAGCACTAAAAGGCACGTGTCTATTTCGCCGAATCGCTGCTATTTATTCGATATTGTGGGTGTGTGCACCACACAGAGATCTTGATAAATTTAAATGAACCATTGTAAATGAAATTGAAAAGAATAATAAGCAAAATTACCCAGTGCCAGAAATAATGATCGTCTTTTTTCTAAACACGCAATCAAAATATGGTTATGACGATTTCTTCATCACGACTGTGAATATTACATCTGGATTATTTAAGAAAACTTCTACTACGCAAATGACAAGGAAATACATACGTGAATATGGAACAAGGGGTAATACAGCATCGCGTGATCTAAATCTGGCGAATTCCCCTATATTTAACAGATTGGATCAAAATTTTAAGCATGCATGAAGCATAAGAGATAGAAATATGTATTATGCTAGTGGGGACTGTTGTAACGTATAATAAATAATAGTAACAAATACTTTTTAATCTATCCTACGTGTCACGCTCCTCTGTATCACCGCTAGCAAGCGGTTCCCGATAATTAAGAGGATTATAACATCCCTTCCCTTCTCCTTCCAAGAATTTATGATATTTTTCGATTAGATTGATTTTTCTTTTTCCAGGTTCCGAGCAAGGATCACTGTCACCTGTAACATCCTTGTCTAATTCTTCTCTGTTCTCAACCAGTAAAGGCTTATAGGTCTCCTCTTCTAGTTCCTTGACTGAATTTGCATTTTTATGGTTTCAGTGTCTGGAATTCAAATGGTCCACATGCACCACCACGTTTCTGCCTTTTTTAAAACTTCATAAGTTACCTGCCCTAATTTTTTTAAGATTTTTAAGACTTCCCATGTCCTACTTAGAGGATTATACACTCTGAAGTCTTGTCCGTCTGAAAATTGTCTAAGGTAACTACTTTCCTCTCTGAATTTTTCTTTAGAAGCGTTTAAGCTGCCTAATAGGATGACTGGTTCACGTTTCAGAAATCTAAATGCTGGCGTTTGACCAGTTGAATAATGTTGAGTGGTTCAAAAATCGAATAGAAAATCTTGTAGATTACGTTTTTCTGGCTTATTTTCTGACTTCTTTGGGAATGATTTCAACGTACCGACAAAACGTTCTGCCAACCCATTTGTAGCGGTATGTTATGGTGGAATGGTAAAATGCTTTATGTTAAACTTTTGAAAAAATTCTTTGAACATATTTGAACTGAATTAAGGACCGTTGTCACTCACTATACATCTTGGTAACCCATACGAGCAGAAAAATTGTAAAAGTAATGAAATAGTTTTTTCAGAGGTGGTACTCTCGGTACGATAGACTTCAAGCCATTTTGAATAAGAATCAGCAATTACTAAGTAATTCATATTTTTCCACGTAGCATAATCTATATGTAGTCGTTGCATCGGATATGTTGCAAAGTCCCATGAAAATATCTTACATCTTTGAGGTAATTTATCTGATTTCCTACATGACTTACAACTTTTAGCTATTTCCTCTATATCCGAGTCCATTTTTGGCCACCACACGTAATTTCTTGCTACGCTCTTCATACGTGAAATTCCGAAGTGAGGCCAGTGTAACTCCTGTAGTATAGATTTTTGTAATTTTAGTGGCACAACTACTCTTGTTCCCATAAATAATATTTCATCGTCATTTGTCTGCTCAAATCTACGTTTCCAGTAAGGTAACAATTCATCTCGAGAGAATTTGTCCGCCCATCCATATTTAATATAACTCCGCACCTCATTTAACAACGCTTCTTTTCTTGATTCCGAATTCAACCTAGCTGCAGGGATAGGAAGATTATTTTTAGGAGATGTGAATATAGAACAAACTTCTTTATTCTTATTCAGAACCGTTTTGACAGGTAATCTCGATAATCCATCTGCATTTCCCCTTTTCGATATTTTAACACGTAATCGTAGTTTGCCAACAATAAGGCCCATCTCTGAAGTCTTGCCGTAGCGCGATCCGGTATCGATCTATTTTCTCCAAGTAATCCAATTAAAGGAAAGTGATCAGTAACGATAATAAACTTTCTTCCGTAGATGTATCGATGAAATTTAGATAATGCAAAAATGATTGCCAGAGATTCCTTTTCAATCTGACTGTAATTTATTTCTGCCTTAGATAATGTTCTAGAGGCAAACTGTACCGCCTTTTCTTCGCCCTTACAAGTGTTATGAGATAAAACTGCTCCTACTCCATAATTCGAAGCATCGCAGTGAATTATAATCCCTTTCCTTGGATCAAAAAACGTCAAACCCTTGGAATTTATTAGAGCCTTCTTTGTCGTTTCAAAAGCGGTATCAGATTCCTCTGACCAATAAAATTCTTTATCTTTGTGCAATAATTTTGTCAATCTTGAATAAACTATCAAGATTTCTTATATATCTTCCATAGTAGTTTGCCAAACCAAGCCTGGCACGAGCTTGATCAACACTTTCAGGTCTCTTACACTCGGTAATAGCACGTAACTTTGAATTAGTTGGCTTGATGCCATCTTTTGATATGACATGGCCTAGATAGACAATCGACTTTTCTCCTATAATGCATTTATCTTTTCTTGCTTTTATATTGTATTCTTGAAGCTTATTTAACACCTTGACGAG
>LDMZ01063457.1:0-11174 GCA_001455285.1 Sphaeromyxa zaharoni
AAAAAAAAATATTCCTTCTATTGAAAAAGCCACAAGGAAAATAACGTAGCAAAATTGAGCAATAACTTTTTACATACATAACTCTATATAACACTGAATATTTCGACATCGTGAAGAAAATAAAATGAGTACCTAAACTAATTATGACATCTTATGACTAAGCTAAAAAATGAACTAGGTAGATTCATGACTAATAAAATACATGAAATCCATCAACTACAACCAGAAACCTCAACAAGAGCAACCTTTCGAGGCTGGCTGCGGTCTGTTATCCAATTGAACACCCCCTACACCATTTCCAGGCTTTGAACCCGCAACATTGCCACCAGGCACGCTTAAACTATAATATAGAATGACTCAAAATAATAGATATTTACATCCCATCTTTAACTCCTTTATATATCTCGTGTGCAGTAGTAATAAATGCTTCATTTACATTCTGGCCGCTAAAACTAAACGAAAAAAGAGAATAATTTACGATTTAGCACTAGTTTCAAAAAATAAGAGTTCTAAAACAATAAAAGTTTATTCATTCAGTATACTATTTGATTCTGCAAACTGCTTTGCCTCTTCATATGTCACATCTCTCTTCAAAAATGAAATATACTTACATCAATTATAACCTGAGCTTCCAAATCAGTTTTATTTCCAAGAAGAATAATAACAGTATTTGGGGAAGTAAGATTTTTTGCATCAGCAAGCCAATTGCTTAGATGGTTAAATGTACTGCGCCTAACAAATTTAGAGTAGAATATTGCATTTACCTTGTAATATCATATACCATCAGAACACCAGAAGCACCTCTGTAATAACTCCTAGTGACAGCTCTAAATCATTTATTGATTCATTTCAAAAATACTATCATTAAAAAATATATATAAATTTTAATAAACAACAAAGACATTAAGCAAGAATTTGGTTCTTTTTGGATAATTTTTTTTTAGTTTAATATCGTCCAATAATAAGATTAAATATATTTTTAACCTAAGTATCCCTAAGGTATAAACGTTTATGTTCGCACATCTTTTGTTTTTAAATACAGACCGTTGTAATAAAATACTTATCATTTATCCTTTTTTATGTTTTCTTCAATAAAATTAAAATTCCTAATATCAAAATACGATATACAACATACGAGCGCATTTCACGTGCATCATAAATGCAATAATGCCCAAAAATAATTCAAAGAAGCGGACAAACCCAAATTTTTTAAAATCCAAGGTGTTATAAATATAAACTGAAAACAAGGTTTTTGGCGTTAATGAATTTAAAAATGATCCTTTACCAAGATAATGAGTACAGGGAAAGTATCTGATTCATTGTAAGGAAGAAATTACACGTGACTGTCGAAATATTATTTTACAGATAAAATTAAAATTTTTTGAAACATTGAACACATTTAGACAATAACCGTGATGCACGAAAATAAAAGAATATGTCATGTGATTTATTAAAAAAATATTATTTGAAGTTTGGACTTAAATAAATTTAAAATGATAATATGCATATTTGACGTTGCATTTTGAGTGCAAAAATATACCCATTCAAATCTGGATTCCTTCTAAAACCTAATAACAACAACGATATATGTTTATTTAATATAACTCTATTTCATAGATAAGCTTATTCATTTATATTAAGTTACTATCTTAAGAAGATAGGCTAATTTGAAATCTATTAGCTAGGTGAATAAACAAAAAAAATCATAGCATAAGCTTAGATGCAGATGTTCTCACATATCAAAAGTAAAGCATGTATTTGAGAGAATAAAATTAATTAAAATCAACACAAAGGTAGTCATATGCAGATAAATATTTATTTTTAAATTGACGAAGCTAAAAAAATCACATAATGAAAAAATAATAATTATCGCATTCATGAATAACCGAGTTAAATTACAAAATTTTTGTATATTATTTTTTCATCTATTTCAGTAAATATCTTTAAATACAATCCTTTGGGGAACTGATATTTTCAGTTAAGTTGTTAATTTTTATATGAATGATTTTGTCGAAGAAATAAAATAACATAAAATTTCATATGAAAAACAAGGATCGATTAATAATAATAACCATTATCTGACACTGAGGTTAGTGTATCCTGTTAATGTAGATATTATCCAAGGAAGGATAGATTCAGTATCACTGCCAAAGGATCAGTTTTTTATGATCTTAAATTGAATACGTATTTCTTCTTTAAAATAACTTCTGATACAAAAACAAGTTATCAGGAAAAAGAATGAAAACTCTTTAAGGGGAGCTTGCTTTGAAAACTTAATTTAAAAAAATGTTGAATACGTCTGAAAAAGATACATTTTTTATTTCGAAGCAAGATATCAGTCACAAACCAAACATCTTCAAAAAATTGTCTATTAAAACAAGCAACCATAGATATCTAGAGGAAAAAGGATAACTAATACACTGCTATCTGAACATGAAAATATCCTAATTAAGTGTTTACGACATTCGGTACACATATTGAAATTTTTAATAAAATTAATGATTCCGTATAGGTAAGGATTTTGCATTTTTTCACAAAACTTATATCAACGAGAAACAGAAATTGAGTTTGAAAATAAAAATATATAAGTCAAACAATAATTACATGGTAATTAACAAATCCCTAAGAGATGGAAACAGCATGATCATTAAATTTTTTTATCAATTTCTAAATCAGTTATAAAATCACAGATATGTAAAAATCAGATTACAAGTTCAGAAATAACCCACAAGTGGAATGTCGTCGAAGAGAATTAATACCGTAGCAATGGTGTTTCTACTGTCTATAATAGATTTTTAAACAAAAAATTCCATTTAGATGCACAAGTATTTGTTTTAAGTATTCTTAAAATTTATATTTAAAAAGAACGGTTTAATAAAGGATTCAAAGGGTTAGAAAATCATTTATTTTTAACAAATATTGCTTAAAATAAAGTTTTTAAATATATATCGTGATTGTATCATGAAGAAATATATAGTTTTTGTTTATTTATCACATTAATGAGATAAATTTTTGGTTACTAAATTCTTAACACAATCACGGAAAACTCGCAACACTATGTTATATATAAATTACCATTTTATTAAGAAATATTCATTTAAAAATACAATTATATTTTTGTAGATCTTATACCAAAATTAAAAGGTACAACAATTATTTGTAACAAATTTAAAGTTTTAAAAATTCCTTAATACGACTTTATCTTATTAAAAAATATCTGACGAAGTTTCATAATCATCAATTTATTACAAAAATCAATCCTAAAGACTACTTTGAAAATGAAACTGTATATCAATGAGAAATTTTAAGCCAAGATAATATTACACCAGTCAAACAATTCTTTAGGATTATATTTATGTATGATTTTAAATATCAATACGTAAAAATTAAAACACTGTAGGGTATTATAAAAGCTGCTAGCATTGAACATCAACCAAGTGATAACGTGGTTAGAAAAAATTTGAAACAAAAGCGATAACCTTCAGTAATCATGAACAAACATCGACAAAAATTACGATTTTTATTCATTCCAAGATGGTTTTTAAATCTTAGAATCCTACACTGTAAAGAAATTATTACATGTAAACAAGTTGATCTCAATCTAGCCCAACCCTCCCTTGCCCAAATAAACATATAGAATATAATCTCAATTTTAAAGATAATTATTACACAATAAATAAATAATCGATAAGTAATGAAACGCTAAAATGTTTTATTTAATAAAATAACATCAGATCAGGTCAAAATTGATTTGAAAGATTAGTATGAGTATAATAAAATCTATGAATAAAATTATTGTCAGTATTAGATAGTTACTTTCATGATTAAATTCTTGCAAAAAAATATACTTAAAACTTATTCATTATTCAGGGTTATACTAGTATGCAGCAATTCTGATGGGTTAATGTGTTTCAATGAGTTATCAATTTAAATTTTCATGAAAAATAAAAATTTAGGGCTTCACTGTTTTATTTATAGTATTTTGATAAAAAATATGGCAATCAAGTTAGATTTTAAAATTTTACATCATTGTTAAATTATAATATAATTATCTATAATAATTTTTCTTTAAATTAGCTCTATTTTTCAATAATATTTGCTTGAAATAAAAAGATATGAAAAAACAATGATTAAAACAAGAAATGCACATTTACTATAATATTTCAGTTATTTACAAGAAGACAACAAAACATACTCAATCTCTATTCGTTGCTGTTAACAATAATTAAAATCTGTCATCCTTTCAGGGTTTGAAATAATTTTAATTTTTATTTAAAACCAAAGGAGGAAATAAAAAATTTTGTCCGACCATACTCTTCAATTTCTTGATTATATCCTATTTTATAAAAATAACTTACTTAAAATTCTGCAAGTCATATTATGGAGCCTAATTACATGTAGTTTATTTCTTCAACAAAAATAAATATAAATACTTTACTGATAAATATCTGCAATCTGAATCCTATTAGGATGGTTCTTATTAACGATTAAATAGATAATTAACTATAAGATTCTAAATAATTTACTTAACAACTAAACTCTAAAATCACAGAACATAGTCTGATTAATGGGAAATATTAAATATCGCATCTGTAATTCAAAAGATAATAAAAAACGGAAATTCATTAAAATCTTAATAAAAGTTTCTTCACTTCATAAATTTTTTAATAATATTAAAACATTTTTGTTTATTGCATTCTCCATCTTTAAAATTCATTACTTTATAAAAACAAATATTTAGGATCGAAAATTTTTCAAACAAAATATTGAATTCATATATGATAGCCTGTAGTAGGATATACATAATATAATAACTCACTGGGCAATTACGCATCAGAAATATTGCATTTATTAAATTTTAGCGATTAAAATCTTCGAAAAAATGTAAAGGTGAATTATTAGCAACTTTTTTCAATAAAATTTTAATCGAACATGAAAGGAAAGCTTAAAAATCTTTTTCGAAACTACAACCAAAATTTCTTGTATTAACGGAAGAAAAATATTAAACAAATTATAAATTTCAGTAAAATTATCTTTAAGAATAGATATATATTTATATAATAAAATACAAATCAAAAGTATAACAAAAAATAGCCCGTAAAAACAATTCCAGTACAAGGAAAAACATAATCACGATTAAGAAAAATTTACATATTTTTCATTAAGGAACCAGAAAAATTGTATCAGACTAAAAACGTTAGTAAAACAAAATTTAAAGCATGAACCAGCCAATAACCATTGAAACACTTCATATATCCAAAAATCGTCAGTAAAAGATGTCCTTTTTTATATAATATTTGTAATTAGTGTAAACAAATATAAAAACAATTTTAAGTTAAGAAAAATTCTGCCAAATGTAACACAACCGCTTCATCTAACGACATTAGAAGTTGAATTGATAACAAGCACAAATTAATAAGCTGATATTTAAAATTGGTCCTACAAATTGAATAAAATAGCCATATTTAAAGAAAACCCCACTTAAAATAATAAAGTAGGAGAAGAAGTTTAGAATTCAGATCAATATGAAATCTCAAAAACGAAAGTTGCAAAATATGTGGTATATATGACTTAAGACATACCAAAAATAAAAGAAAGTGGCTTTAGCCATGTTTAGGAGGATAGAAATCCTCCTATCATAAAAAACGTGAGGGCATAAATAAAATAAAAACTACATACACACATTAATCCTGTCGTTTACCTTCAGTTAAATGTAATTTAACTATACACATGCCAATAAATGTCAAAAAGATACAAAATTACTAAATCTATAAATTCGGAGAGCTTAGAATACTCTTTACATAATATGTTCATAAAATCATTCATCAAAACTTATGAAATACGAGTATACATGGTTGACCCATCACAATTTAGAGCAAAAATATTCAGATAAAACCAAATTTTATCTTGTAAATTCATATAAATTCAATTGGATTAGTAACACGTTAAAATATAGATAACAGAAAAATACACAAATTTATTATACAAAAATTTTTTCATCAACAAAAAACAGAAATGTCAAATTAGGAACAATTATATAATATTTTTTACATGTTTTAATGTCAATTAATTGTATTAGAATTTTAAATAATATAATAAAAACTATCTGTATAAAAAATGTCTAAAATATTGGAAATTTTATACAGGTATATGCACATAAGCATCCATGTAAAAATTTAGAATCCATAAAAATGCCCATATGAGTACTAAATCAATATAGTCTTTTCAATTAAATTATTACTGTAATCGAGCGTATAACGATCCCCATAAAATAGACCATCTCAAAATAAGATAAGCAAAAACTATACCTGTTTCGATATGCTAAACAACTTACCGTAAATCATATATTTAAGAGGAAAGTTGGGATTCTAAAAAATAAAATCGCGTTATATCGGATTGTGCTTTATGTCGATTTTGGCATATATTTTTTTTATTTTTGAATTAAGTTTAAATAGCCGATTTCCATTTATTTTATCGATTTAACAACAAATAAAATAACTACTGATACAAAGGATATATCACATACTTCTTTTCTATTTGCAAACCGAATCTTAGAACTTAAATATCTTTAACTTAACATGTGGCGAATTACCTGAATTAATGCAAAATTTCAATCAATAAAAGCATAGAATGCGACTAGATACGCCATCACTAATCATTTAACATGCTGAAATATGTAATTAAATAAAATACATTTTATTTTTCCATAATATTTGCAAATTTTAATTCAGGTTTTATACATATTGTAATTAAGTACCCCATAAAAACCATGATAAAAATTTATTATTCCATTTACGAATCCTATATAGGTGGTGTATATATATTTATTCAAAGCAAAGAGATATACGTCCACGTTACAATAAAAAGCTAATCTATAAATGAAAGTCCGAACCTATTGTTTTTACATATAAGAGTTAATTGGTCGTAAGAATTTGAGAACAATTAGTCTTAATACATATAAATTTTTAAAAATTAATAAACATGAATATTTGCACATGCAAATATCTTGAAAATTTCCCGTCAATCAAACCATAAGTCGTTTTACATTTGCAGAAAAAATTCTAATACTAATTTTAATCATAATTATACAAATTTTATTAAAAAAATTTGTACATTGGTTTAATAATTAAAGTATGATTAAAACGCTTTTTTATGTGCATTTCCCGACAAGAACAATATATAATGTAAGTAGCTCATAAAAATCGTTATTCATCGATTAATAAAAGGTTAAAAACACTGAAACCTATAGCAATAGCTGCAATTATAAATTTGTTTACGTTCGGGGGTAGAGTGCTCCATTAACAACTGTATTAATGGAATCTGTTACTTAATATTTGAAAAAATAATTAAATCACTAATTTGGTTATTAAAAACGGGAAATCACCAAAACATGTTAAAATTTAAATCCAGTGATTTGAAAATAAAAAATAAATTACGAATGAACAAAATTCAACGAAATCACGTATGTTCTTTAATCAAGAAACAAAGGAAACTTTCTAGTATTTAATCAAAAAAATTTTTATTTTGTTTAAAATTGGATATTTAACCGAAAAAATTAGTCATGTAAATAAAGCATTTAAATCTAAATATGAACCTTCATCAACTAATAATTAAACATTAGTTTTTAAATAAAATAAAAAAGCGTAAAAAGCTAGATGAATATAAACTTGGATAAAAATCAAGAAACAATAAAAATATATTATGATTTATAGGTTTAAAAAAACTATTTCATTTAATCAATTGTTTCTGACCTTCAAGCATGAAACCGTTAAACAATCATATCCAGCTAAAAAATTTAACAGAGAGCCCACCCAAATTTTAAAAATAACTAACTCAAATTCTTATTGTTTAAAATATATTAAAAGTTTTATTTCCAAAGACATTTTGTCATAAAATAAAGTTTCCATGATTTTGTTTCTACGTCAAAACATGAATTTAAAATAACTTTCAATAATAAAAATTAAAAGAACAAATTTATACAGAAAAATTAGTAAATAACAAAATTTAATTTTTTTAACTTTACGTGAACGCTCAAGAAAACAAGGAATTTCATGTATTTTCCTTACAAATTTGAAATCACTTTTTCAAATTAATTTTTTTGATTATGTTTTAAAAATTAAGTAAAACTTTTAATATTGAAAATAGATTTGAAAAGCGGATCATTAAACTAGGTCCAATAGCCTATCAACTAAATATTATAAGTAAATTTATTCAAAAGATATTTAGTATATTGACTAATGAGCATGAACAAAAAATGTGATATACGTGATTTACAGAATCCCTGCGAACTTTTGATATATGGAAACTGATTTTAAGCTGTCAGAGCAATAATGCAAACATTCACAAACCAATCTAGGTTTCACAGGAGATATGAAAATGGCTGCTTTGCCAAAAAATTATACATACCCCCTAAACCAATCGAAACGTACTCCACAATATACGTTTAAAGAACTTTGAATGGGTTACTAACCAAAAAGCGGAAAAATATAGGGCTATGAACTAATTCAGACGAATGGTTTAAACGTATACACTTTACTTTTATCTTCTAAGAAGATTATTTTATTGCTTAATTATTAAGACATTATTTGACCCAGTTTAAAAAAAATATAAATAAAAATGATTAATTGGTGGAAGATTTGGAAGTAAGTAATCTATCTTTAACTAACAAGATTTTTGTTAAGATTAGGTCATTAAAACCAGTTATACTGGTGCTCCCCTACTATCTAGTGACGAGAATAACGCCAAAAAAATGATCCTTGCGTAAATCACTCTTAGGACGATAACTTTGATTTCAAAATCGAGATCTAACTACCCTCTCATATTTCTTCCAATATAAAAAAATATCAAAATGAAAAAAATTAGAATATAATAAAATTTAACTTTACTCTTAAATAGACATCTGTAAACAATGCATAGAGTAGATATAGATTTTTATAATTAAATCTATCACACTGGCCAAATTTAAAAGGATTTAATCAATAAGTGATGGAAACAAATATTAAAAACGAAATTTAATAATCCAAAAGATAAAATTTTTTCTTCAACATTATTTTCCATCTTGAAAATCACAGAAAATTGATTTAAATAAATATTCTCACTCTTTCATGTCTGATGTCTTTATTAAATAATTTAATTGTTATAATCATGACTCTTAGAAAGTGTTAAAAATGAAAGTTGGTAAAAATCAGACAGTACGATTATCTAAACAATATTTAAAAAGTTGAAGTACTAGAGGGGAATTTGTAACTAAAAAACTTGTATAAATTTTAATTCACATATAATATATACAAGGCACCAAATGCGGTGAACAGAAATTGCACACTATTAATTTTAGAAGAAAAATTTTAGAACAAAAGGGGCATCATGCACACCATTGAAATATAAGCGGCATCCTGTCCAAAGCGGCGATAAATTTTTTACAAAAATATCACGACGAATCTCTTACCTAAATCGTTCTTGCCCCGCCGTGTCCCATATTTGTAGTTTAACTCGAGTATCCTGAATGTCAACTAAGGATGTTCCGAACTCGACTCCTATGGTATGTGGACAATCACTCATAACTTGGTATTGGTTTAAATTAGCAAAAACTTCTATTACATTTTTTCTCAGAAAATTGGTGGAGGATACAAGACTTTCCTACGCCCATGTCACCTTAAAAAGTAAAAAATAAAATAATTAATAACCTATAATAATGTATTTAAAAATATACGAATAGTTGAAATTAGAACTAGTCATTATCCCACTCCTTCTAACTAAAAAATAAGCTACATTGGATCAAAAAATGTTAAAATAATTTATCATTTTCAAAATAATAATATAAAAAAAAATAGCTGAATATACCTAAGACAATAAAACAACTCAGGCGGTGGACGCAACTAAGAAGGAACGCAAACAGTCGAGCTGTCCCGTACGTTTTGCATCCTTGGGCGAATAAAGCCGGTTTTTTCGATACTTTACTGTAGTTGGTGTCAATAATTTCACTAAATTTTATCTAGATGGACGTCACTTTAAATTAATAAATCTAGTTACAAGAACGTGGATTGTTTTATGCTACTGTTTTTATCATGCGAATCTTAAAGAAGTAAATATTTAATTGTTGAATTTTGTATCGAATGTGCCGATGGTGTGGTGGTTCATTAAACAAACTGATTCCCGAATCTTTGTTTGCGCTTACTATGTCATGGATTAATATGCTTTAATAAATATTCTGAAAAAGTATGTAGCTTTAGAGATTTAAAACATTGAATAAAGCTTGCACTCTTCATTATAAAAAATTATTTCTATTTGATTTTTTTCGTTTCTCAAAACATTATAAATGTAATTTATTTTGTTATCTTCTATTTGAAAAATATTTTTATGATAAATATTGAAAGGAGTGATCAAGCAAATCTTCTTTACTAATCTCATTAAGAATTAATATTTAATTACCAACGACGTCAAAAAGATCCTGGAATTAAACAAAAGTTACAAATGATGATTCTGTAAAAAAAACAACCAGAAAATGTTGTTTATAGCAAATAAACTTAAAAAAATTTATTTTGATTTTCAAAATCACCAATAAATATTTATCATTAAACCAAATTTAAAATATCAGGAGATAACATAACCAGTTTTGCCTTAGTTACTAAGTAATTGTCTTTAAAATAGAAACGAACATAGATTAAACAGTCATCTACAAAATTATTATGTAATATTTTAATAAAATAAAGAAATTTTTCGATTCAAAAAATGAAAACACATGTGATTATTTATTCATGCTCATAAAGTTTGATATGATAGTTTATTACAGTTATATAATAAAATATTAGAAAAGCCATTATTTAACTAGATGACTCAAAACAATCCATATAGACCAGAGATAATCATGTTTTCCTGTACGATCATCTCGACTTATGCAGCACTTCTGAGGTCTATGAAATTGAACTTAATTATTTCAAGCCTTTATTATCCGGAATTAATGATTTTATAAAATCGTCATCACCCAATTGGATTAACTTGTTCCTTGGTATTAAGTAATTTAAGAATGCGAACACCTAATAATAATCCGATATAAATAATCATTTTCTAATAAAAATACCATGTAAAATATCCGCTTCTAATACCTGTACATAGCTTCGAGTGTGGAAATACCGACAATGGCTAAATTTTAACCAGTAGTAGTTATTTTTAAAGTG
>LDMZ01063459.1:0-15810 GCA_001455285.1 Sphaeromyxa zaharoni
ATATATATATATATATTAGGTTTAATTTCCCAGTTTCTTTCTTTATTAATTGTTTGAAACGTATTGGTCGTTAGATTTATCGGTTTTTATGACAAAAATAATTATTTAACTTGCTATTCTTCATACTAAATTTTTGTTTTAAAAAACGAATATTTAAAAAAATATCGATTTGTTTAGTTTCGCCCTTTTTTTACCGTATTTTTAAATTGTTCATTTTAAATTTGTATTTTACTTGAAATTTCTTATAATATAACTATAATAGCTGGAATTCTTGGCATATTACATTTGCAAAAGCATTTCAAATTCTTGATATCAAGTCTCATATTGTAACTCTTTTGCATTTATAAGAAATTTAGTTTATTTGAATAAAATAAGGTATATTATTTTATCTTTATTTCTGTATAACATCCCTTTCTTCATTTAATTCTTATCGTTCGGAAGCGAGGTAACTATTGCTTCGCTGCCGATCTTTTTTAGCAGACTCACAAGTAGTGGTTACACTACTGTGTGGAGGAAGGTTAATTTGACACCCTGAATAGCTACAGTTATTTTAAGTTCCTTACTGGTTATTGGCTTAAATCTAGAGAAAGACTTATCGGATGCAAATAGTTAGATATTTAGTTCTAAAATTATTCTTAATCCTCTCATTTAAGGTAGCCAAACCTTTCATTGATTTTCCGTTTTGCGTGTATAATTATTTTGAAATCAATATGAGCTCATTTTCTAGAAAATTTCAAAAAATATTTCGTGAACTTTACCCGACATAATGTAGGTAATTATTTAGCGTTATAGTCCTTTTGAAGGACTCTGTTTTATTTAAACAATTTTATACATGCTATATTGTTTATATAGGGTAATTAAAGTCTGGATGAAGACTATGAAAGTAAAAATTTCCAAAATGTAATTGAAAGGAAAAGCTTTTACCGATGAGATTGTATAAATATTTATGCATCTGTTTCGTTTTCCAATATAACATGTTCAATGACAGTTAGTTCAATATTTTTGTGTGATATTTATGCTCCTATCATATTTCACACATGTAGTTGTGGTGCTTGTATAATTTAACATGGTAAAATTTTTTATCTAACAAACATTTAAGTTTGAATGTTGAAAATACATTTAAGAATTTTTGAAGTATATTTGTTTTTGTTTTGAAACATTCTTCCATTTATTGACTACTTGATGTTCAAGCGTAATTATATCAAGTGTTTCAAGTAATTGTTTTTTAGATTATTTATTTTTTTTTACTTTACCTGTTGTTCTTGGAGTAAAAGTTAGGTTTAATATTGAATAATCAATGTGGGAATAAATATCTTACACTTAACCGTGATTTTACATTAAATCCATACTTACAAAAATTTAATTATTAGCAAGCTAATTTTGTATTTAAATTGTTGAACTTTTCAATTGTTAAATATTTAATTTCTGCTTACCTATCACGAATGTAGAGCGTTTTGTTGAACTAACAAAGCCATAGAATTTTATCAATCACTGTGAACTATTTGAATATTCTGTTTTTCATTCAATATATTATACTGAAATTTTCCTTAAAAATTTTTGACACAGTGTGATAAATACTTTTTAGTTTTTATCGTTCTAAAACCGTATCCTTATTAATCAATAAGCGTAGTTTCCAAGTTCTTTCATAAATTTATAGTCTAGGTAGATATTATGGCATTTACTTTTTTTGATTATTCTTTTTTAAAGATTTCAATATTTTTGTGAAATTTGTGAAAAAATCAAAATTTATCGGGAAACTGCATAATGTTTCAAGACAATGTAACAGATATTCTTTTTTCATTATTACGCACTCCCTTTTTTTGTTTTTCTTCCCTTACTACCAGAACAAACACACTGTATATGATGGAACTATAGATAAAATTGTTTATACTGAGATCCTGGATTTAAGTTTTTTTTAAATAATGTATATTTCTTGTGGATTGCTTATTTTAATGTTTCAGATTTTTAACAGCTATTTTTTTTATTATGGAAACAAATCATTATAATATACTTTGCTATAGCCAAAAATATTATATATCATCCGGTTATTGATACGTGATCAATAATTTCTTTTTTCATTCGTATTCTAGAAGAATGAATTTTTTGTTTGAATAATAAGATATCGCCAAACTATTATTAAAATGGGATTCTTTTTCAGATTGAGTCGAATTGTAATTTCATTTAATGGGATTTACAATATCGTAGATTTGTTTAATCATATATTTGGAAATGAAAATTTTATTTTTGAAGAATTTGATTGCTTGATTCTCACTAATTGAGTTTTGATGTGTAAATAAAATATTTTGGTTGTTCATGTTTTTGTGGTTATATGCGCATTGCAAATTGTCTTTATGTACTTGTTTTCTATTTTCTTAGTATTTGTTTTGATCTGATAAACCCATGTATCAGATTGTTAAGTTTAAGATATAAGGTATATTAATTTTTATAAATTATTTTTTTAGCTGAATTTTATTTAAACCTTTTCAGCTATTATTTCCCTCTTGAGTTTGGTAAGTGATGGATCACATGGAGTTGTAACAAACCTCTCGGAATATGTGTTACAACTGGTTGGGGAAATAAATAATGTAAAAATTATTACTTTACAATTAATTCCTTAGTTGAAAGTTAAACCGGAATACTGTTACGATCTCTTTGATTGCGCTTGCCTTTGTGTTAGGTATTATTTTGTTGTCTCAGTTATTGTTTCAGGCACGTCGTTTTATATGATCCAGATTGTTCAGTATATGTTTATGAGCTTGCCATGAGTTCCGTTTCTAAAATATTGGAAAGGGATGTTCATGACTGTCAACAGTATGTCTACCAGCTAATAGCGACCATGATCGACGTCTCAAATTCCGATACTCATAAATATTTTATTGATTTTTTACCTCAATGTATGAATCCCAATGTATGGGACGACCAGATCGATCATTTTCCTTTCTGTTTTGTCCTTTGTAGCTATATCCGCAAGTTTCCTCAATATTTTCTTACTAACAAACTGACGGAAACCATATTTGAGATTTCGATCAATTTACTAAGATCATCGGCTAATGACGAGTTCTCATTTGAACTAGTTAACGCCATTGTTGCATCTTTTCCGTCAGATTATACTAGCCTATTCGTTCATAAAGTTTTCTACCTATCGTTTAGTCGATTTACGAGAGCCAAGCGACCAAAGTTTATAAAAGGTGTTTCTTGTCTTTCAAACAAATATAATATTTAGGG
The DNA here is from genome assembly GCA_001455285.1 of Sphaeromyxa zaharoni. Taxonomy (NCBI): domain Eukaryota; kingdom Metazoa; phylum Cnidaria; class Myxozoa; order Bivalvulida; family Sphaeromyxidae; genus Sphaeromyxa; species Sphaeromyxa zaharoni. The sequence continues at coordinate 3,226 of LDMZ01063459.1, forward strand.
TTTGTACAATTCAGCTGCTATTTAATAAGTTTGCAGGGAGGTTTGGCCTATTTTGAAAAGGTTGAGTCGATTCAGAACAGGTACACTTCAATAATTTATTCGACAACTTTTTTAGTGTTTTTTATATGATAGTTGATAGTTTACTCTTAAAGGAACTTCAAACAGTAGATTAACCAGGGTTGATTATATATATGTTTCATAGATTAGAGATCCCGTATGGACTGATAACTTGGCATTGAGTATAATTCTCTTAATGTTTGACGTACCAAAGTTTATTTCTAATCATTTGAACTGGTTAATCTATCATTTCATTATGTTATCAAAGTAGGTTTCGCACATTTGAAGGGATTGTAAATATCTTAAGAATAAAACGTGAGAAGAAAAATGCTCAAGTTGTTAATATCCTAACTTTCGGTGTAAGTGATCGACTTCTGATAAGAAGTGATGTTGGTAGCGAACATAATTTATTAAAGCAAGCCAAACAGGGCACTCCTAATCTATTTCCAAAAACAGAATTTACAGAACAGCTTTTTGTTTCCAAAGTTAAAGATCTCCAAAAATTGCAGGGTCGTACATTTGATGAGCATCTCGCAAGCCTCACCAATCCGATTTTTTTAAAATATTTTCTAGAGATGGCAAATTGATTTGTGTAGTATACATCTACCTTTCTATATATTATTAGTCACTTTCAATAATTTGTTTCTTGTTCCTTTTCTTGAAGCCAATACTTTCCTCATCCTCATGTGGTTTTACCTAAGCGAATTAAAAAATTTCATCAGTACATTTTTATTAAAACAAATACAAAACATGCATTGATATCAACCATTCAAGCCTAAATATTTGTTTAAAGTTGATTTTTTGTTTACAATTCTTTTGCTACGGTTTATATTGATTATTCCGTAGTTGCAAATAAATAAATTATTTGGTAATAATCTTTTGAATTATCCTGTTTGATTTTTTATAGCTACCTGAACCGTTTTTAATTCTTTATCGCAGGAAGATAATTTGATTTCGGTAATATGTTTTATGGTCCATTAAAGAATCCTATCTACTAAAAAATTATATCGTGTAAAATCCTATCAAGAGATTAGGTCGATTTAATCTTAATTACTACCAAAAATCTTTGCGTCAATCTGTTTCGATTATATATTATTTACAATTAAATTTTATAATATTTTTGTCTGTTACAAAAGACGCCAAATTCATTTCTTACCACGAATAAACGGGCAATATTTAGTACCATTACGATGTAAAACAGAAATAAAAAACCTTTTATTTTTCATTAATAAGCGTAATTCTTCATAAACTGGGATAAATATTTCATAACAGAGTGACAAAACAGTCAAAAGTTCGTGTTCATCAGCTATTTTAACCATAGTAAGCTCCCCCATACGGTATCATAATATTTACTAAAATATAAAATAATCTAATAGTAGTCACGTTTAGATATCGTTGTTAATTTCTTTCATAATTATTAATATTTGATATAGCTAAAGAATTCGCACGTTGACTTCATATTTCTAAAGGTGATGTTTAATGAGAGGGTCAGTGCCCAGCCCAATGTCTAAAAATCTTTGAAATGTTAGGTGTTTACTAAAGGCAATCCTTTTGAATAAATTTATAGGAGTATTTAAAATATATTTCTACTGCTTAAAACATTTCCATATATTAGGCTATGAAATGATGACGAATGTTAGGACATGAAAGCTAAGTTAATAAAGGGAAATAGAGAAGTTGCCTCAAATTATTATTCCAAATAAAACTAACTCAACTCCCTTAATTAAAGGAACAATTCCTTAAAAATTTTTAATCAATGCAGCTCTTTCAACATATAGTAATAAAGGTTACTTTAATGTTACGGGTTAAAAATTCTAAAATTATTTCAATTGATGATAAGTAGAAATACTATTCAATTATATTAGAAGGAATCGTAACCTTGTGATATTAAATGGATTAAAAAAATATGTTTTAAAAAGTAGATAAAATTTAAATTATTTTAGTGCTTAAAATAGCTGTCAAAACAATTCTTGATTATACATGAAAACTCACTTATTCACAAAAATATAAATTTCAAGCAATTTTTTATTCAGCTGAATGTAATATATTTACAAATATGATCGAATATTTTCATTAAAGATAGACTTTAAACTGTTCCAAACCATAAACCATGTTAGACAACAAACGGTTTCCTGAACCAAAAAAATTATAATGCTTATCATTATGTTAAAATTTTAAAAAATCACATAGTTCACTTGACAAGTAAAAAATCTAAAGATGTTTTTAATAACCGATTGGTTCATGTAACAATGCTAAGAAACGTCGTTATTGAAAAACATTTCATTAATGATTGATTTATCTCTAACGTGTGTTAACCTTTCGTTATACGAAAACTGCATAGAATTTTGTCCACATAATTGTTATAATTTTGTTACAAATTTTCCAAAAATATATTAAAAAAGGTCCCAACAATTTGTTCTAGAAGAAACACGGAAATGGTGAAAACAATGGAAAGAAGTAGATTATTTTTTCAATCCGATTTAGGTAATAGTCCGAAATGGTAAAGCTTCAATAAATTATTTCAAAATTTGTTAATATAAACGTTGTAATTAATTTAATCGGTAAAATTTCCATACTAAACTAATTTTAGTGGGGGTTGAAAAAAAAACTTTTTAACATTCTTATAATAAGTACTGATCAATTAATATTTTATTTGTGTATTCCGGTTGTTATAATTTCAATTATAATATAAGAAGTAGCAGAAATTACTATATGCAGCAAAAAATCCCATTTTATTGACCATAATTAGCATTAAAATTATCGGTAACCTTAAATATTACAAATTTCTCAAAGAAATAGGAAAGATTCAATGTTTAAATAAAATTTAATAAATTCATTAGAATAATTTCAAACGATTATATAAACGAAAAATAAATTCGATTTTGCTTAAAAAAAATTAAATTAAGAACTGTTCTGATCATATAGAAAATGATTATCTATTAGATTAATAATAAGTATCGCAAATGTTAAAATGAGAGTAGGAAATTTTAAGTGGTATATCCCACTTAATATACACATTTCAGATAAATAAATTTCCTTCTAGAAGCTCCGTATTTTCGTATATCAAAGATTAGAAAATTCGAATATGCATATTAAAGATTGCTTTGATCAACAGTATAAAATAAGTCCATACCAAAATTAATGTCAAATATTATCCCAGCTTTTTCAGTTGTTTAAAAATTCGATGCATAATAACTAATTGAATGAACTTACCAGGTCTATATTTTGATTTTTTTAATCCATAATTCACATGAATTTAACAATTTTTACTGTGATACATGAACCAGTAATACATCAACAACTTGATTGTTATGTATATTCTTTCGTGATGCTCTTTCAATTTTGGAACGATGACGAATACAAACATTATGACGTCAATCTGTAATGTACAGGATATTTTAGCTTTAAAAAATTACACAAATGATCAATATGTAGTACTATGTTTCGGAGGTAACGTTCATGATTATGCTATATCGTATTGTCCAGTGAGATAATTTAAAAAGAAATTGATCTGTTTCAGATATATCCTCAATTCATTTTTACGTCAGCTTCGTAATAATGCCATAAATCTGAAGTAATACTGTTATATAAAATTTTGATCAGCGACTACAATATTATTATTTGTGTAATCGTACTGGAAAGGGTTATAAAAAATTATCGTAGTGAAAAGACAGAATTTTACAAAGTGTTGACAGTTTAGTGAAAACTAGACCAAGTTTCCATATTTTTCATAATATGGTAGAATGCTCTGAAAAATATTTCAAAGGTCACCTCCACTGAAATGATTTCATTGGATGTTTTTTCCCATAGAGCATAACATGCTAACAAAATTACTTGTACCGAAAAATGCATCTGAATAAACATTGGCAATTTCTTATATATCACATTTCCAATTTTGTCAAAAATGAAGCTTATCACATTTATTTAAGAATCATTTGGAATAATGTGATCCAAAACTTTCATATTTATCGTATTTTTTAATATTTATATAGTATAAATAATTCCTATAATATGAATTACTTTCTCATGATTAAATTATTCTAGAAAAAAGCTTTTATATGGCTTAAAAAATAAAAGAAAATTTGAAATACGGTTAAAAAGCAAACCACCATTTCAATTTTTTATAAATAAAACATCCTTGCATGCAGGATTTAAGAATAAATGTAGTTTTATTCAGACACACTAATGACCAAGAACATCATGAGTTTTTGAAAGGTAAGATTATACAGCGCATTGATGACGGGCATAACTAAAAATCTGTTTTAAAAAATTATTAGTTAGTGTCAAACTTATAAATATGAAACTGTAATTCTGTCAGAAAAACGGCATTATGAAGATAAACAGTAATTTATTCGAAAATAAGATTTACCTCTTTTCATAAAGAAGAAACATTTACAGTAGAGTAATCGTTCAATAGATCCAAGTGTAATAAGAAGGTATGATCACAATTTATATTAGATTTTATGCATGAAGAAAAATTGAATAAACATTCATCAAAACAAAAACCACCTTTAAAAAAACAGCTATGAAAAGGCTAGGCTTAACAAAATAAAATTGTGGATTTACATGGCTCACAAAGCCTGGGAAAATGTGATAATAAAAAAAGGATCCGATGTGTTGAATGAGCAGATTATAAATAAAACAAAAAATCATAGAGGCAGTAAGATCATGAAATAGGTTGATTTTAGAATAAAGAATTTTAAAATTTCGTTAATATCCATAAGACAAAATAAAAATACACCAAAAATTCAAATTAAGTTGTGCATTACCTATGATTTTTAGAAAAATAATGACTCTACCTAAGTATAATTGACAGATTATCGGAAATCAATTAATGTAAAACTATTGGACTAAAGAGTTCAATGACATAGTTATAATAAAATATACCTGATCATCTACAAAAAGCAAATTATAGTTTTTATAAGTTTTATTCGTCTGCAAAATCTTCCAGACTTTTTCTCTTTAACTTGTAGCAATGTAATATCAGATTTTCAAAATAGTAATTAAACTGCATAAGGTAAACAAACAATTTAAGTTCAGTGTGAAGGTGTAAAGAATGCGTCTATTATAGTGACGCATTTAAAATGTTCTCAAAAAGCTAACAGACAAAAAGTTATTTCTTAAAAAAATTATTTTAGACGGTATTTTGATAAGATTCAAGCATTTTCTAACACGTAGCCATTATTTCGTATAAAATTTTCATTAAAATATAGGGTTTTTCGATCAACAACGACACTCCGCAAATCATTAGCGGTAGAATAACAAAAAATCTTAAAAATAATAAAAATACTTCTAATATAAATCATGAAATCTTTTTATTAATCCAGTATGATTTCACCGACAGCTCTATTTACACAACCCACTTCGTTCTTCTAAAAGAGTTAATGCAATCTTCCTGAGTTATTAATCCAAAGCCAAAAGCTATCAGAACTCACAATTCTGTTTCATCCTGTGTCATTCCCCTTTTAACAGAGTTCTTTAATTTATAGAAAACATTATCAATGGGATTCAGAAATGGGGAGTAAGGTGAAAACAAATAAATATATTTTTAATCCCGAGATTTTCAATCGTTTCGTTTAACCCACGATTTTTATGAACACGAGCATTGTCATTTATTAGATTTAACTCCTGAATCTACTTCCTGGTATATGCGTCCTTTAAATCAATTAGAAAGTTCTTAAAAACGTCGCCGGTAACCGTCCCATCGGCTACTGAATGATAAACCATTCCATTTGATTGCATTGCAACCATGACGTTAACATGACGACTCCGAACATGAGGCACAGAAACACGAACATTTTCTCCTTTTAGAGACCGTCCAAAACGGACAGGGGTACCAACCTGAAACCAAACCTCGTCAAAATAATAAATTGGTTTTCTCCTGCTTCAAAAAGGAAGGATTGAAACACCTCGTCATACTGTTTTCTTCGCTCAAAGATGGAAACAGGGTTACTCCTTCCTGGAACTACATTTAATATTTGAGCTTATAATTAACACTTTTTAAGCATCTATTTATGATACTAGTACTCACTTCCTGGTTCACTTTGCTAGCAACATTAACCTTTAAGGTGTCTAAAGTCAAAGTAGCATTATCCTCCACCCATGAACTGATCCGATCCCTTCTTGCATTTGACAATTTGGTCCGGCAATCATCTCCTATAGACAATGCCCTGGTTCCTCCATTCCTCAAGAACGATACAACAATTGTACATACTGTTTGATGTGGCAAGCTAAGAATATTTGCAATCACTATGTTGCTAAGATTTGCTCTGCCATGTGTAATAATGATATCCCTGATATCATTAGAAATTTGCGTGCCTTGTTGCTTAGGAGCTGGTGCGTCTCTAGCATTGCCTTGATTGACTTCAGATGCAGCTATTTTAATTTCATCTCTCAAATCTTGATAATCGTTTATGATGGTTAAGGTTTGTCGTTAATGATTGCGGGAATGTCGTTATTGATTGGCTCTAAATTTTTTAAAAATTGCCGCTATTGAGTGACAAATATCGTTAATCATTGTGAGAGTGTCGTTGTTGATCAAATAACCCCGTTTATGCATATTCTAATGATTGGAACAGTTAACGACCGGTTTCCATAGTAAAAACCAAATTCAGAGAATTGACCAACTGGAAATGTGCACTCATAGACGTTGAGTTACATACCACAATACATGACAAAAAATATAATTAGAAAATTAAAAAATCCCATTAATCAAAAACAAAAAAAATACGGTTACGAAAGTATATTTCTTGAACCACTCAATTTTTTTTGACAATTAAAAGAGAATACTAGTACCTGTGGCGGCAATGAACACAGCTTTTATAATAGAGTTTATCCCACCGACAAGGGATATGGCCCTATAAAGTTTTAACTTAATAAGGGCCAGTGTAACTTTGAGGACGCAACAATATATACTCAGTTTTACTTTTGAAAAATAAAAAGTTGGAATAATAAACTATAAGAGATCTATCAACTATGGATTTTGAAAAAGTCTGAATAATATGAAAGTAATATATTATTATTTAATGAATAATCCTTCAAAGATACACAATTAAACTATTCTAACTAGGAATGAAGATTAAATTACAATAAGATGCCCTCCAGATCGATGAATTGTCTTTACAAAAAAGCATCTTCATGATACTCCATAGTGGGTTTAGAAATGTTGAATACAAATAACAGGTTATGGGAGATTTTAATCCTTATGTTGTGATTATATTAAAAAAATATGCTTTTACCCAAAATGTTAAAAGTGAAAAACTTTCAGATACAGCATAAGTTTACATTATTATCCTTAAATAAAATAGTTTCAAGTTTGCTCTGCCTTGTAAAGAAATCCAAAACAAATAAAATTGAATCTTGTTTCTAAAAAATTAGTGGTTAGATTAAAAGCTAGAGAAAGGAATATATCAAATCAATTTTTCTACACTGCATGCATAAGATATTGGATCATTTGCTTTAATTTAGGATAATTAAATTAATATTATGCCAAAAATATATTATAAATAACCCAGTGAGTGCTGTTCATAAGCTAATGTAGAATCATATTGGGCAATAGTTAATGTTTTTCATGATAAGAAGCATCTCACGAGAGTATAAGAGACGAAAAATCATGAATTTTTTTTGCAAAAAAACATCTACAAATAAAATCAGATGAAACATTTTGCGTCCAAGCTACTGGATGGCTTTGCGAAAATAATAATTCAATCTTAAACCTAAATCATGATTTTTATTTAGATTCCACTCGAAATGTAATAAAATATATATGCATATATAGAAATACCTAAAATAAAAAGTATGTAGCAAATTAGTTTTTAATTCGTTTATTTCACACAAAAATATTTCATAGCTATTTTTAAACGACTTTCTAAGCATTGTAAAAAAAATGATATAAGCTTTAAAAAATAAAAAAAAATTTTTTTCCTTGACATTAAAATTACTTTTGTAGAGATTTATATAATATGCAAAAAAAAAATTTTAAAAACAATAAAATTTATAGGGAATAACGGTTCATACATTGAGTATTAAACTATCAATGTTCATTTTCTTTCTAAGTTTGGCATATTTTTTCCTGAAAACAGATTTCGATCTATTTTTTTCTACAGGTTGTAAAAATTAAAAGTAATAATTTTTTAATCACAATAAAGATAAAAACTTTATATTATCCGTACGAAATAAAAATTAAGAACACGTTCAGTGGTCTCAGTCCACATAAATCAAATTTTAAAAATAAAACTTTCTGTTTCATTGATTTTACTTTTCAGAATTTATCTAAAGAGTGTATCCACAGCTAACAAAGAAAAAATATTCGCTCAGCAATACAGATTCGCACATAGATAAAAGTTTGGAATGTTAATACTTAACTTTAAACAAAAAAATCAATTATTCTAGTCTCGTTTGAAACTACTAAATAAAATATTTTAGTAAAACTTTTGGAAAAAAGATCAATACCGAATTAGAGGAGGAATTGAAGGACTCTTCCTGTAGCATCTTTTTTATTTTTATGGGCTTAACGTTGAGTTCAGCTTCTGTACTTCCCCCGATGGCGTTCTTAAATACTTTTAATGAAATTTTAAAAACTTTAGACGCTCTTAGTAAAATTGGGAATAGTTCTTAAATTTTCTAGTTTCTTCACAAATTGCTTCAGGGTCAAACCTGGCTCAAGCGAACGAGACCACCACTCAATTGTATCAAGAAATACTTCCAGATTAACTCTCTAAAATGCTCTTAAAAGTACATAAATCTTTATACGATATCCCTTTGATTGGGTTCAAAATTCATCTCTTGGATCATACATATCAACTTTTTAAAACCTTTTTCCCCTTCTAACCTAAAACAGAAGATGGTTTACCATCTAAAAATTAAACTTCTCTAACAAAGTCTGCTTTACTACCCTTTTTCTATTTAACTTGGAAATGATTGCTCCTTTTGAATCCTCTTTATCATCAAGCTTAAACACTTTCTCATCCTCGGATGAGCTAGCTTTAAGATTTTCCCCAGATAAATAATTTTCATAATCATCCAAATCCATGGGCCAATTCAGAAAATATTGCTACTCACGCATGATCAATTAATCCATCCTTAATTCGCGCCAATTATTTGTTTTTTTAGCGTATTAAAACAAAAAACTTTTTCATCCCCTTCATTGTTTTTTCTTTATTTTTTTTTCATCTATGGACGAAAAACCTTTACCTGTTCCTTATGATTTTGGAGACGGTTCAGTAAGATGGGACTTACCTCCAGCCCTCTTTCGCGTCAGGTTTGGCGCCAGCCAGAGCTCCCGGCAGGCTGTGTGTTATTTTCGCCTACTAGAATAATCCCCATTTTTCTACCCTTATACTAGGTTAACGCTACCTTATCAGGCCTTCGCTCTCTAAGTAGATTGTTGCGGGCGTGGAGTAGCCTCCTGAATTTTAGGAAAGCAGTCCTTAGCCTCGCAATGAAGGTCTGCCGCAACGGTTGCAATGACTCACTTGTGTGTCCTTCGGTTACTAATACTCTTCCTCTTAAAAGATTCGTAACCTTTTCTACGCATATAGCACCGGGACGTATTACATGGCAGTAACTTGCACTTACAAACCGAAGTGATGGTCCGGCACTCTATTACAAGATGTGCTAAAGTCTCCCGTGAGTTGCATAGATTACACCGTTCTGTGTTTTCTTTATTAACTAAGGGGGAATGTATCAGTAATAAGATGGCCCGAGTTGGGCCTCGAACTCGCGACCTTTGAACGGATACCAGTCCGAAGGCCAAGACATAAGCGATTTGCTAACTTGTTTCGTTGTCTTAATATAGCATATGTTGCAGGGAATATTATAATAAGTTTTTTGGGGCCTATATGCTATTAAAAATATACAACTCTCTGCTAATCTCTACCGCATGCCTCTCTTGGCATTACTAATTAGTGCGTTTTACAGTATTAACAAACATTTTTGCACTGTTTTACCAATTTAAGTACATATTTATTTTTTACTTGCAGTATGGTTTCAATCTTTAAAAAGCAAAATTGATGTGTTAAAATACGTTAGATAACCTCACCGGCATGAATTCATGTTTCATGTGTAGTATCGGTCTGATTTTCTTCTTTATGTTGAAAATGATAAAGTTTCACTTACTTTAGAACGTAGAATCTAACTGTTCAAGTCTCAGTGTGCCCATTTACCCTATTCTTCAACTTAAAAGTATCTGCATGAATCGTTTCATAAATTTTCACGTCAGGAAAAACCGATGGTTTAAGACAAGTTTAAGCCATGACCAAAAATCTAAAATTTTGAAAATAAATAGCTTTGAGGTTATTCAGTTTATAGCTCTAAGTTTAAAAAGAGAATATATCATCAAGAATAGTTAATAATATTTTGTGTTTTCTACAAAAATAACGAAACGCTTCGTCATAAAAGAGATATTACGTTTTATCTTTTTTCCTGGAATAAGTATTTTCGATGTTGTATTGAATTTTTTTGTTATTAAGTAATCATGAATGACACAGATTTTTATATGTTTTTATCAGAATTGTCTTAGAAAAAATAACATAAGAATAACTTTATTAGATAACCAGAAATAGAATGTAAAAGCCTTTGATTTTTCCATTATCTATGTAATAAACAAAGATATTCATTTAAAATCATTTACGCCAATATTCAGCCACTTTCTTTATATATTTTTTTCTTTACTTTTTTTTGGGACAACGAGAACTAATTAAAAAATTTTAATTATGTTTGCTGTCCAGGCTTTAATAACACAACAAAAAAAGGAATGATCAAAACCATTGATTAGTGAGATCACAAATCCCTGAGTATTAGGGTATAATATAGTTTTTTAAGCTCCATTCTTGAAACAAATTGATCACATTAAATATATATATTACTTAATGGCAGCGTAAAATAAAATATGGTAAACATTGAAACAAGTTAATGCTGTACTTTATGAAAAATTCTTGCAGTTAGGTAGCCTGATGGAAGATGGTAGCAATTTTGGCAGAAATATTCCTTAGATGAATATTATGGGACATTTTTGGCTTAATCTACTGTATCGATTACCATCAATGTTTAAAGATTTCATACGTTAACTATCATACGGCTTTGAGAGTAGAACCCAATCCTCAATAAGTACTCATTTTTACTAACAGTAAGTCAACTATAACTTTTTCACTTATGTTTATTTTGGAGTATTATTTAACAGAAAATTTCCAAAAACGGACATGGATGAAAATGATAAAACGAGTAAATATAAAATAATTTTGAACAACAACTAAAAGCGTGCGAATCATAAGTATCATCTATATATTATTTCGTTATATAATCAAATCTTGAAAAGCAAAATTCGAAGACAAACGGTACATTGAATCATGATATTATTAGTTGTTGGTGAAATTTTTTATGAAATAAATTTACTATTAATTTTTTTACTTATGAGAAGCTTAGCTAATTTTAATAATTTACAAAAACATTGATTTAAGCCGAATTTCCTCATTTGTATTATAGAGAATATATTTTGATAAATTCTATTTCAGAAATGAAATTTTTTTAATATCGATTAATGACAAAAATTTTATAATTTACTGTATTCGATAGCTTTTAAAGCAGTCCATGAATATTAAAAGTTATTAATTTGAAATATAATAACAAATTTTCCCAAAATATTGGTAATCAAAAATGAGTATTACATTTTGAAAATATAGGCAATATTTACCCTCTTGCATAATTCCCTAACGATATTCTGGTTCCATAACCTCTGATGCTATTATAATATGATGTTAATTTCACAATAATTAATAAAATATTGATTAAAATGAAAAATCAAACAACTTCTACAATTTTTTTTTAATAATCCATAGGGATACAGAGGTTTAGATAAAACTTTGTTAAAAAATTTTCATTAAAGACTTTGACACACGCTAAATGTGCTAGATCTATTATATCTTCAACTTTAAAAAAATTTTCACACATGGGATCATGTTTCAAATATTTTAGTTTTGGATTAGTAAAAAATCTGCATTTAACTAGAAATTAGTTATTATCTAATTTGAACATATTCTAATTCCATTAAATTGCTAATATATCAAACATTATTTGAAAAACTTTCCTACGTACAATAATGTAGTCATTGAATTAAAATTTTAAGCTACTAATTTAATTTATTATATATATTTTGGAAAAACAATTATTAAAATAACTGCATTGAACAGAAAACCCTAGTTAAAATTTGTAGCAATAAATTTTATTTTTGAGTAAACGTTGCATTGATAACATCACAATAATACATTTAATCGAAAACAGATTTTTAATGACTCAGAGGCCTTCATTATCATAGAATTCATTATATTTTTTCTCGCATTTTGAATAAACTGTTTATTTAAAGTTTATTTTTTAGTTTCTAATGATAGCTAAACTTACACACGATGTGCACCAGAGATTCAGAAGGCTATACAAGATTTTCATTTGTTAACAACAATCTTAATACATTATTAACTGTTAAACAATTAAAAATCATTCAACTCGTTTTAGGCCTTTTTATATATATATATATAT
>LDMZ01063475.1:0-20557 GCA_001455285.1 Sphaeromyxa zaharoni
ATTTTCTTGTGAAATCGGTTGATGCGGTTTATGGTCGACTTGAGAAGCTGGTGGCGAATAACGCTGCCCATATTGAATTTTAAATAAATGTTCATGCAATATATTTTCGTCTCATATTTATTAATATGAAAAATTACGCTTTAAAAAAGAGTTATTGTTATTTTACAATGCGGAGTGACTTTCCGAACACTCTGTATATTTATATATATATATAAATGAAACGACATATTTATGCAATATACCAAGAAATATCATATTTCAAAAGATGAAGCAAAACTATGTTTGTTTGAGATCATATAAATTAAACCGTATGTTAATATACTTCAAACTTAAAGAAGTCAGGTAAACATGAAAAATGATAAAGGTTCAAATTTCAGATACTTAAAAACAATTACAGTTATATAATGACATATTGTTATTAAAAAATAGAACAGATCAAATCCCAAATGAATTATCCCTAAACCTACGTCACATTATGAATATAAATAATAGAATGAGCTTTTGGGAGCATTTCACAACTGAGTACAAAGCGGATTTGCGTTCTCAAAGAGAAATAACGGGCCTTACATTAGTAATGTAATTTTTATCAAATCTCGTTAAGGCTATCATTCAATATTATGAGGAAATTTATATATATATATATATATATATATATATATTGTGTATTGAAAGGAAAAATATCATTGCAGATATGGTAAACACTACAACGATATTTGAAAAGATATTTACATGAAAAATTAAACATTGTAAAATAATACTAGTCAGATTTTAGAAAATTATTTTATTTTATAATATTGGCGATTATCCTTGAAAATTGGTTGTTAGTTGAAGATCCTATAAAAGTATATTATATATAGAAATAAGCACAGAAACATTGATTTTACAAACTAATTTGCCTTCAGAAAGTTCTATTATATATATATATATATCTTGGTTTATGAACTAAATAAGTTTTTGTATTATTAATAAATATGCTATATATGAGCAAAAAAATTCCAAGGATAAGTGCCAAGGAAATAAAAGTAAAATCTAACTGATTTTGTTGGAATAATAATATTTAAATAACAGTTCCTAAAATAATAAAAGCTTAAACTATTTAAAAATGATTAAGGTCTTGATGTGCATCTAGTTTCGGTGTTTTCATTAATATGTCAATTAACTATTGCTTTAGCCTTTACCGAAGCATTTATAAAAATAGGAACATTTTAAATAAACTTATTTTATCGTAAAACAAAATTTAATTAATCTAAAATTGAATATTTTTTTGGGATGCTAACACTCTAGATAATCGAAAGTTAGTTTTGTCTCAATTATACAAAATTTTATCGACATTGGATAACACAAAGATATTGAGGAAAGATACCTTACCAGACATTAGTTCAAAGTTATGAAAAAAGTATAAAAACCAAATATTTGGAATTTTTCACTTTTTCTTAGTTCAGCCATCCTCAGTATATGCGTTAAAAAAAGCAAGCATAAAAAAAATATGGTAGTAATTCTGAGCTCAACTGTAATTTATGCCAAATAAAGTTTTTGAACACATATGAATCATTATCGGCTTTATCATTATGTATAAGTCTCCGTAAACTGAAAAATTCTATTTTCGAATTTTTACATGCTAAGCAATCCACCATGAAGATCTTTGAGAACGTAAAAATAAGTTTTTAAATAATAGGTCAAGAAGCCAAAATTAGCTAATTATATATTTTTAACATGTATTTTCATTTGAAATAACGCTAACCTTAGCATAGGAATAAAAAGATTGATATAAATATATTTTCATAATTACTTCCTAGAAAATAAAATTTTATACATAAAGAGGAACTGTTATTATTTTCATAATAAAATATAAAAGATTCACAATAAATTTTAGCGCTTCGTTGAATTTTATATATTTTTTAAAACCATTTTTAAATGAAAATTTTCAGGTCTCTCCTATTAACAAAGACGTATTTTTCAGATAATAAGAGGAAAACTTTGTTGATTAAACAATCACAAAGCGATAATCGTAATTCGGAATTTAAATGGAAGGATAATGGAGTAAAAAAATTATTATTTAATATTTGAATGATTTAGTCATGCATTGGTTAAAATATAAAAAATTTATATTCAATTCTGACAAAAAATCTAATTATTAAATAAAACAAGTATAGAAGATTTTTAATTCGTTAAAAATGTTGCCATTCCAGACGTAAAAATGGATTTTTATATTACTATAATGAGGTTTACATAATCAAATATAAAGCAAATAATTTAGCTAAAAGCAATAAGTGGAATATCGCAAAGCCGTTTTATCTGGAATTTAAAAAAAAATTTATTTGATTAATCCTAGATATAAACAGAATCAAAAACTGAAAATTAGTTAAGCTGAAGATATTTTATCATCGATTTACAATTATTCTGTAAAACCATCAATTCTTTTGTCCTATTCAATCAAATTATATTGGAATATCTTTAATGAATATACCTTTTGATTTTTCAATTAAAAAAAGAAAAAAACATCACTTGAAATACGAGGCTCGAAAGTGATTAGTTATAGAATTTCTATTAAAACGGAGTAATTGAAAAATTTTGGAGGGTTCCACTTTGATAATTATGTAAGTAAGAAAGCTATAACCAAAAAAAAATATATTACTACCAATTATTACTCATAAAAACATTTAAGTTTTTAGTGCAAGCTAATATTTACAAATAATTTTATTCAAAAATTTTTTTTAACACTCTCCATTCCTATTATTCAGTAAATTAAGTGATAGAGGTTTTGATAGTATATTTCTTTATCTTAAATAACATTAAAATAATGTTTTAAATTTTAGCTTAACCAAGAATTAAATATCTTTTTAAGAAATTTTAAATTAACAAAGTTCTAAATTGGAAATTCTTAACCGAACTTTGCAGCATGTCTTTAAGGTTCGAATGACATTTCATCCGTAGTCGTATTTCCAAGAATACGCTTAAATATTTTTATAAAATATTTATATTTATAAAAGCCCATAAAATCAAAATTTATTAAAATATAGTAAATTTTCCATATTTATTTAAAATTAGAGTAATTTAGATTAACTAATTTAAGTAACGTTTTAATGATTTTAATCCCTCGCATTTCGTATTCTATTTTTAAAATTTTTATCGTTAAGAAGTAATTGCTTTTATATGTTGAGTTTTGCTATATTATAACAGATTACGCTTGGATTACCGGAATACATAATTTTAGAATGAATCTTTTTAAACAATTTTAAATTATTTTACAATCGTCCTAAGTTTTAAGATTAACATCGTATAAGATAAAAGCTCATATATAGAGAAATCTCGATTATACCAAAAATTGTAACCTACTTTTTACTTTTCTAAAGGAAAAACTTAAAGTAATCGAAGATTTATTTGGTAATATTAACAGACATTTGGAAAATCCATCATTTCCAAAATATAAAATTTTATCAAGGATAAAAGACATGTTCTTAAAATAATAGACCTTTACACGGTTATGAAAAAATTTAATTAAAAACTTTTTTAAATTTTGTTATTTAACTTATTCTCTTAGTGTAACTCCCAACTAATGGAGTATGTTATAATAAATTTTCGGATGAAGGAATTAGACTATGATTTTTTATAAATAATTTTAATAAATTGGACAAAATATCTAAATGTGTTCTGAGAAGAACATTCCAGGGTCAATGCTAATGAAAATAGAAAAATTTAGCCGAAAATGATATTGATGAACGAAATAGAAATGAAATAACCAGATATAGAGTGATCCTAAACGATTCTTAGGATCTTTAAAAGAGAACCTGAAAGATTTGCAATGACTAAAAATACTCTTCTGTCGTTATTTATATAAAAATTTCACAATCACATAAATTAAATTTTATGCTTTTAAATCACTAAAAATTTTTGGTAGTATATTACTTGACCTGTGGTATCAATAGGAATAATACTAACAATGGAAGACAGTGGAATATACAAAAAAAAGTTTAAATCCTGTTCTAAATAAACAAGTCAACTGTTTTTAACACAAAATATTAAAAAAGTTTAGGTTAATGGAAAACAGAGAAAAAAACAAAGAAAACTCACAGAAATATGCAGCGACTGGATATATATTTGCATTCGGATGTGCTACTTCGATGTCAGAAATAATTTCATACATTCGTCTTGTCTCAGCTTCATCGTAAGGGTTGAAAATAAAGAATAAAATATGAGCCCACTGGCACAGCTTAACAAGTTAAAGAGTTCAACTAAAAACAAACTCTAGGATTAACAGATCCTTCTTCCCGGATCAGCAATACTAAATCATTTGATTCAATTTCAATCAACGTCTTATGGTAGCTTAATTCTTCCCTGAGACATGTGTAGGTTTGGGATTTAATTAAGTGTTTAACTACCCTACTAGTGACAGATTGGTTACCCAAAATTCCCTATATGAATGGAAACAATACCAAGAACAATGAACTAGACAGACGTAGTCTGAAATCGCATTTGCTGTATCTAAAAATTCGCGGCTATTGATAATCAAATCTAAATATGCATAAAAATTGATAAAAAATGATAATTATGGTAAGGCAACAAATTACGAACCCTTTATGGGCTTTACAATATTTTCATCTTTACATGTCCGTATCACATCCAAAACATTACTAAAATTTTTAACTTCATGTTCTTTTGACTTATAATAAGACATTCGAGATTGATTTCGCAAGAATTACACTATTTTTACACCCTCGTCTACGAACTTTAAACCGCTTGCGGCTCAGTTGAGAAATACCCTTTAAATGGTTTTATGATCATTTGACGCTGTAATTAAAACAATGCTTTGTCCTGCCTACCTTTAAAAATCGAAAACAGACTTTATCCCTTTATTAATTATAAAAAGGATAAGTAATCTTTACTTATCTTGATGTTTATGATCTACTAAATCGTATCAGTCACTTAATTTTTCTTATCTGTTGAATCATTATGTTCATTATTTAGAAAAAAAAATATTCAAATTTTGATTTTGTACTACCTCTAACAAAAACTCTAGTTTGAAGAACTATACTGTGAATTCTATTTTGAATAATCCTAAACGTTGCTTAATTATACCCTGAACAGTAGTTCTAAATCAATCTTATCATTGAAATTTAAATCCTCTAAATTTCCCTATAAAAATTTAACCATGTATCAATACCAATGACTTGTATTATATTAATACTGACCCCATTAAAATAAATTATCAAGATGCTCCATAAGGCAAAGACTTCGACATGAAAACATTTTCGTCAATTCATAAGATTCTTTAATCCTAACAGTGCAAAATGGAAGGTTAATCATCTCGAGAGCTTATTGATATTAATTGCTTGAATGTGATATTTAACCAAATAAATCTAAAGAACAAAAGATCATCTGTCGTTATTGCCTGAAAAAGTTTTTAAGTTTTATTTTGATTAATGACTGCAAGAATCGTGACTAAGCTTATCATAATAAGGATTACAGAAGAGATTATATGGTACACAACAATGAGCTCTATATTTATTAGTTATTCTTTTACGATTGAACATATGGTTTTCACATAACCAGTGTATTTATTTTTCTTAAATTAAAAAGAAAGTATTTTTATGCGTCTCGTGATTAGAATTAATTTATAACTATTTTCGTCTTGCTAAAAGAATGGGTGCTATCCCCAACGTAAATATAAATAATATAATATCTTAGTTAATGAGGAAACTGAGATATCCAACAGATTCTGATACCAAAATTTAATCCTAATAATGCTCTCATTACAATGGAGTATTAATATATATTTTTGGCATATTTCGGTAGTGTTGCCTACGAATTCGTCAGCTTCAAGATTTTTTCTTTGATATGGAGATATGTTTTGAGGGAAGTTTACTGAAAAGGAAGGACAAGAGAATGTTTGTAGGAAGCTAAAAAACTTATTGTTTCACTTTCAGTGTCTTGCAAAGCTGGAGCATATCTTGCAGGTGTTCTTGAAATAAAAAGGATTACTGTTTCAACCACCATTTAATGATTTAACGAAAATGGTTAATGTAACAAAAGGGCTCCGGAGCCGGGATTGAACCCGCAACCTCTGTCCAGCTTAGCAGGCGCGTTACCCCCTGTTACTTTACCGTAACATAATATATGTTACGGTTAAGATTGAGAGTATAAAGAAAAATGTTGATAGAAATTCTAAACGGGTTCCTCATAAATAGGATCTCTACATGAAGTTTGGTTTATGACTACCAGCTCCTTATTCTTTATAATACCCCTAAAAAATTGAATTCTATAACTTTTAAACAAAATTACACTTCCAACATTGATAAAAAGCTAGATACGTGATAGTTACATTTTTGCGAAGAATTTTTTTTAAAAATCTAGACTGAACTAAAAAATTAAGCTTCCTTAATATGATTAAAGCTATCAATACTGTTTTGGTTTCAAATTTACGAAATATCTCCTGTAATCATAATGAATAAAAAAGGTGACTACTTCAAGATCGATGAAAGGGAGTACAGAGATTCGGCAACATGAATGAAGACTAAAACGTCGAGATGAAAATATTATCACATTGGTGTTAATCATTGAAAATGAACGAACACATTCTTTAAAGAAATCCAGTTACGATTACATTAAATTATTTTTTGTCAAATTACCAACCTTAAATTTTTGTCAAAAACTGCATTAGACAGCGGAAAATCATTAAGGTCAATTAAGATCTTTGACTTAAGATCAGTTTAAGAAAAATGACTTTGCATTCAAAGAAGTCACCGGTGATCGCTGCAGAGGCTTTTATAGAAGTATAATAAATTATCAAAATTTGTACCATAAGCTCCTATATAGATAAAAAAATATAAATTAAGTTTTCAGAAACGGTTAATTTATGACTAGAACATAAACTCAAAATTCTAAAATTAACGCATTATTTTTAAAAATAATCCGGTTTAAAAATGATTTGATGGTATTCATCCTGATATCTAAACATTTCGTTAAAAAATAATTTTTTTATTTAATTATTTAATTAATAAACCCAAAATTTATAAATATTGACTTTTATCAATACCATATCCAAATAATTTTTTTATAATAATAACAGTTAAAAAGATTTATTGTATGTAAGTAATCTAAAACTAGAAGTTTTTTAACGATTCAATAAATTGCTCATGTATAATTGTCATATAAATGTTTTTTCAATGTATATGGATCCCAAGTCACCGTTTCAACCGAATCTACCTTAAATCACTAACAGAGGCAGCGCCGCTTAACCTCGATCGGAATGCTCCTAAGCTATTTCCTTCCTCTATTATTACAGCAGTTCTAAGTGTATATGATTTGGATGAGTTAGAAGCGATTTTCATATATTTAAATCAGAATTGAATATATAGAAAAACGAATATTAAGATCATGTAGAAATGACATAATCTATCATTCGAACATCAGAAACCGGACGGTCATATCAGGAAACATAACTGGGCTCGATTTTCCCAAGTTTCAACGATATATAAGCTAGGATTATGTAATTAGTAACCTAACTACCCACTTACAGACCGCATGTCACTTAATACTAGTAAATTAGTTCGGGGCAGTTGATGGTTTTACGCTTAAAGTGGTAGAAGGTGATGAACTTTTTGAATACGGTAAAGGTCTTCGATCATGGAAACTTCTCGTAGTGGCTTCAAAAAATCAAAATATACTCTAAGACATGCAGAATAGTGACAAATGAGAAGCTTTTATTAACTAACTCTCCCAGTATATTTGAATGGACTTGCCTTAATGTATTTCCTTTCGTTAGATGAAAAAAAGAAGAATTTGTATGAAATCTTGTGTTAATCACTGAAAGAAAGGTTTTTAATGAGCCCTAGATCTACGATGCACGACATAAATTTACTGCAGGAAAGGATGATTAGAGCCTTATACCAACCATAGTTGTCGTTTGAAATCAATGGTCGATATTGCTTATGCTTCTTTTCACTAGGAGCATAAAGAATTTCTATATATGGGGAAATAACCTAAAGGAATCGAACCCGATGTCCCTCAAAAACTTATTTCCGACTCTGTAAAAACCCTAGATGATGCGGTCTCGAAAAGCATGCTCATCCTGGATTCAAACAAAATCTATGGTCAGGATATAGTACATCCAGTAGAAGGGAAAAAAGAAGATGATAAATTTCAAAACCTATCTGCTCAACTGGATAGATTAAACGAAGTAACGTATAACTCATCCTTTCCAAAATCAGAAGTTAACCCTATCCAACCAAATAATCAACGTTACCCCATGGGTCAAAGGATGTGTCATTATTAAGGGAATATTGATCATATCATACAAAATTTCCTATAAAGGACAAGAAAATTTTGGAATACAAATACAGGTGTTCATACTGTTTATCATCGTGATAGTGAGCGCTTTAACTTTCCTCCAGAGACTAATAACGCTTGGAAATGTTAGCTTCAATGAAATTTCTAATACAGGGTCAGGAGTTTCCTTAATTTTAAATTTTCTTTCTCTCTGTCTGTTTAGGTTCTGAACGGGCTTAAAAAGTCCACAGTCAATCCCTGTACAACCGGAAGGAAGGTCTGATACCTTCTTTTTAGATACATGGATACACAGAATCATAATTTTTTATTGATTATATAACGCTATCAAAATCCGATAAAAATATTTTGCTTTCATTGATTATATTATTTAAAAAAAATAAATTACTTTAATTCTAAGTTTCGAGAAACATCGAAGTAAACGATTTTGGAATTTACATATTCGTATTTCATATATATATATATATATATATATAAGGGCTTGAAATCTAGTAATACAAAAAATCTCATCATACATAGCTTATATGTCACTTCTTGACTATTCAGGGTCTAAATTCCTAGATAAAAAGACTCTTTACTTTTGAAATTAGCCCATAGATTCGCAAATTTTTGTAATCCCGTCAGTAACAAATAATGTGATATTTAAATCATTGAATTGGCTTAACAAAAAATCACAATCTATTTTTATTTGTAGAAATTTTGGAATGGGTTATTCAAATCGTCAGAACGGAACATGGAAATTTTCACACCTTGCTCTTTCTAGCAAAAAATTTTATTGGCAATGAAATTGGGTTTTGGCATTTAATTCCATTACATTTTTATCTTATTACTGGAAAAAATAATACACTAAGTACCAAAACAGTTTTAACTAGAAATTATTTTTCACTATCGAAAAAGAATAGAGTGAATCATTAGAGCCTACCAGACCCCGTAGTGCTAAGTGCGTCTTCTAAAATGCAACCACCTGGGGATTATTACCTTGAAATCTGTTGAAGTATTGTAGTTTTGAGTTTTTTACATTCGGAAATAATAGCGTCATACTCAAAAATTAATTTAAAAGTTACTAAAATATTTTTTTATAAGTTTTTACGTAATTCTCTATCTATTATATAATAGCTAAAAAAATTAAAACTTCCAGGTACCGGTTTTGTGTATCAGCAAATTTTAGGATTGCCATGTGCTACTCAAAATGTTCAAGAGAAGCAGTCTAAGGATTTATGTTACTCAAAGCAATGCAACGGATGTATAATTCATCACATTAACGATCGTAATAGATTATAGTTGTCCAGATATTGATTTTCCTCGGAACGAGAAGTGAACTTTTCAACAATCACCAGTACCAATCCTGTAAATAAGAGTACACCATTTAAGTTTCCATTTCTTATTGCAAACTTACTGCTATAAATATAACATATCCTATGTTACAGGCTTTAATATCCGATACGAAATTTTTTTTTTATAAATTTGGGTTTGATAATGAAATAGTACTTTGTTAGCATAGATATTTTTGTTTCCAAGATTATAGTGTACAGAAAAATGGGTTTAAAAACTTCTTAATAAGTCTACCAAATTCTGACATAGATGCAGATCTCCAAATCAAGTAAAAAAAACTAAAGAAATGTAAATTTGATTTAAGTTTAATAAAAATTTCAACTTATTTTCATTAATGAATAATGAAGGTATCATTCCAATAACCAGAAAGACTGTCGAGATATTTGCAGACGAGATAGTTACCGCAAATTTCATCTTTGAACCCTTACAGGTCTGTAGGATCTCTCATTTAGTCGAATAAAGACCGTCACACCAATAAAATATCAGTCCCATACAACTATAATGTTAAACTTCGTGATCAAATGGTACCTTCTTTTCAACAAATTTTAATAAGCTTGATTACCAATGTTGTGCTACAAAGATCTTTCTAGGTATAAATCGGCACCAAGAGAATAAAGGTGACGATAAGGTTAGGTTAATCAATTTCTGGCAGCAGAATTAACGGCTTATATGGAAGAAAAAAATGGAGGTTCGTATATTTTTGGAAACAAGCTGTTACAGAGTTTGAAAATTCCATCTATCTACTCTTCTAAAGAATCAAATAAAAAAATATTTGATACTCCAATTTAGCAATCAAGTTTTTGTAGTTCTTATAAAATCTATTATAATTTTAAAGGCACAAAGCCATTCTTATAGCAATCGTCAAAGTAAAATGAGTTTTAGGAATAAAAATGCTAGCATGTAAATCTGATAATAAATATCGGTTTAATAAATAATTGGGAATTAATCCATCCTATGTAATGGATTATTTTTGGATAGTGAAAATATATGACAGATGGTTTCAGCAATAATATACTAAATTTTATATTTAAATTAAAAATAGAAAGATACTTTTCTATATTTTAAAAATCAGGGATTATGCTTTAATCTATTCTATTACGTACAAGTATAAATGACTCTAATCACAAAGTACACCCATGTATTAATAATTTTAAACAGTTTTTAAGGCTATAACTACAGAATATGAATAAAAAAAATTAAATTTTGATTAAAAATATGAATGGACCAATACATCTTTCATCAAAAACCTGAGTTATTACAATCTACTTTAACAAGACATGGTAATTGTACACATTATCACGCTGAGCACTTACGCCTTGATGCCATTTCAAAACTTTTTCGTTAAATTTACTACTGCTTCCATACGTCTTTTTAGTTGCAAGTTGCTCGATTAAATCATCCTTTAATCCTGTTTAAACAAATTTTGATAAATACCTCAACTGCAATGTTCAACCGATGTCGTTTGTAGTAAACTGAATAAAATACGCAATAACCACAGACCGATAAAAGCAATAAAAGAACAAATGCAACCGTTATCTTCAAAAATTATGGTAAATGTGAAAATTGGGTGACATTTATCAGCACTATATTTCGAGCTTCGAAAGAACATTTACAATGTTGACAGCGAGCGACGTCCGCTTTGGGTAAGACTTTTTCACAAACACTAAAAATAAAAAAACCTACAAAAACAAAAAAACCAATCATAAATAGAGTTGATAGCATCTGCCATAAAAGTATAGTTGCTACTATCAGGTAAAGGTGGGCACAAACAGTAGCAACGATATTCCATGACCTTTACACATTTCTACAAATATCAACTAAAATTCTAAAATAATTTGTCTACCACTACGGAAATAAAGAGAATCGCCACAACCAGACAATACATTTCATGTGCGGCAGCGGCTACTGAAATCTTTAAAATAGATCTCCTTTTGTATTTGTATGTTGAGTAAGCTTGATTTCCAGATTCGGATAATTTGCTGACAGCTATTAAATAGTTATAAAAGGTTTTTTACCTATTGTAGTATGGTCATATATCACTTAAATTTTATAAAAATTTTTATAACGTTATTTAAAAACCCAATAATCATTTCTAACTGAAGCTATATAATTAAGAATAGTCCTTAAAAAATATTTCATTAAATTTTAAAGGAATTTTGAATTAAAACAATTTTTTTTGCATAAAACAAAAATTACATGATATTTTAGCATCAATATTAGAAATAAAATTAGAGATTAATATCAAATATAATCTCGGGTTTCTTATTAGATTCATAAGGTCCCTGATTTATATTTTTTCTTTAATAATAATACCATTAAGCTAATTTTTACAAAACTTAAAGGGTGATTTTTCTACAGGCTCAGCAATTTCATCGATTCATATAGTGTTAATAAAATAAGCTGTCAAATAAAAGTGATTTTTTGTCTTATTTGATATAAATATCATAGAATTAAAAACAAAAACTATTAGCTCAAATTTTCAACCTTTTTTGATTCGTAGCGTAATAAAAAATCCATTTTAATAATTGATCACAAAACTTGGAAATTTTATTATTATATTAAAAACTGGAGTAGGAATGTAATTTACCATATCAATTGATGAAAGTCTTATATAAGACAGAATATTCCTGTACTTTTGATTAGGAATACCTACAAACATTAATTATTAAAGACCCATCCTTGAAGTTTAATAAAAATAAAAAACAAGTGTAAATATAACAATCTTTGTTAAAATAAAATATTTAGAGGGTTTTTTGTTTTTTTAAATTACTCTTAATTAATGTTACATATAATACTGAATGTTATTTAAGCTATAACTTTCAGTATCTTTAACTGATAAAGTACTATAATAATTTTTCAAGCAAAATATAATTCAAAAGTAATATTTTAAAATAATAATTCCGTTTATTATAATCTAAAATTGTTTGTTTGACGAAAAAAATTTTTAATTAGAAAATCATCAATAATTATTGTTGTTAAGATGGATAACTAGCAAAATTTAGCCTGAGTTAGTGATAATTCCTAAAAATTAAACATATTATCAGCTGAGTTAAAGTAT
This sequence comes from Sphaeromyxa zaharoni, assembly GCA_001455285.1. NCBI lineage: Eukaryota > Metazoa > Cnidaria > Myxozoa > Bivalvulida > Sphaeromyxidae > Sphaeromyxa > Sphaeromyxa zaharoni. Next base: position 12,674 of record LDMZ01063475.1, read on the forward strand.
ACATTCGGCTGCATTAATGTTTTTAGTTTTTGAATGATTATAGATTTATTCTCATTCATAGCTATTAGCAACAATTTTTAATCTATTTTTTTTAGTATTAAATAAATTGGTAAAGCTAAGGAAATTCAAAATATTGTAGAGTTCTGACATGAAAACTTCAAGGATCGCCAAAAGAAACTCACCGCTGATCAAAGTAGTGTGGGTATAGCGTATTTATAAAAAGATTAATCCATTTGATAAAATAATAGGATAAATATATACAGCATGCCAAATTGTTGCAATTACACCGAGCCTCAACGAAGCGGGTACGATAATATAAAGATCACAATAAACCTATAGAGATAATATTATAATATCGAACTTTACCTTCAGTTGTAAGGATTCAGCACATATGATAAAACTAATAATATATCAAAAAATTAACTTAAGATGCATTACGTAGATAGAATATACATAAATATTATTAATGACGTACAATGATTCACTTGATCTTTTATATTATTTCAGTGATGTGGGTGAAAGTTACTACGATTTTATAAACCAAAAATGACTACACGAATTAAAAGTCTTTAAGAAATATCAATAAAAATGAAGGAGATCATTATATTAAATATTAATAAGTCTACAATAAACGTGCATCTTTTGATTTAGCTAAATAGCGTTTTTGAGCACAAATTGTTCGGCGTAATGAGATTGTTCATATATACTGTTCTTCCTAATATATACAACCATTTAGTTATGTAAAATATACCGAATATGTGTGAATCAATTGTCCTATAATTGTAATTTAAAAATGACTAACGAATTATTTTTAATATTTTATCCATAGGTATTTATATTTTTAAAATGAAAGATTTTTACTAAGATTAATCTACATTAAAAAACAGTCGTAAAAAAAATTAATAGTCTAATAATTATGAAAATTTAAGTTAAAATATTTTTATATAAAACATTCCAAAGTTTCTTTTGTTGTTTGCGTTTAAGGGGAACCAAATTTTTTTATCTATAAAAATAAAACTACTGTTACTGTGACTCATTACAAATTATAATTTAGTTATATTATAATAATTTTTAAAATTTATTTCAAACCCGTAAATTACACTAAAAACTTTTTTGTAAAATCTTATTTAATCACTTTGATCATCCAAATCTTTAAAAATCAAGTAATAATCTCTGCAGATCGTATTGCAATTCATTAAATTGAAATTCAGACTAAGTATAAATCTCGAAAAATAAAAGTAGTATTATTAAGCAATATTTCACTTTAATGCTTCACTCCTATTCCCAAAATATTTAATGTAATTTAATATACGTAAATTTTTGACATCATAACCTGTAGCTTTGTCATTTAATTTTCATAGCTAAGGGTGATAAAAACCATCACTACTTAGTAAAATAAAGCACAAATTTATTTCATAATAATTTTAAAAAGTAATGATAAAATCCATAAAAACAAGACACCTCGTATTACTAATTTTGATTAAAAATTATCGAATGAAAAAATGTCAACAAATAAAATAACAACAAAAATCACATTAAAACTCATTTCTTTATCGATCTTATCCCGAAAATTCATTAAATAAATATATTAATATATTCTTCATCGATAATATTATATTTTGCGTACCTATCCCAAACACAAATAACCATATGTTCTATTTTAAGATAATTTTGGATCAGAAAAACGGTTTCTATCATAAAAATATCAAGTAAATATCTTTATTGTATTATGTTAAATTGGTATATAAATAGCATTTTTAAAAATTTGTTATTAACATATTTATCATTAAAAATTTAATTATAAACGGGATATAGATATCATTATAATAAACAGGAGCTTGTATAATCCATGATTTATATTTGGTAATTGTTGTAATCAACAAAACAAGACACCTGTACGGATAGTTTGATATTTTTTTAAAATGAATTTTTCAGGTCTATTAAATCAAACTACTTATTTAAAGGTATTAAATGGTGCACCTAGTAACAAAAAATCCAATAATTTATCAAAAGTTTATTTATTTCTATTAATTTTGGTATAAAAAATCAATAAATCACTCATGTAACACTTAATAATTATTTTTAATTTGAAGTGATAAAAGCAACATAAAACCAACTACAATCGGTCAACCAATTCAGAAAAAACTTAATTAATTTAAACAAAATTATAAATAAATACTTGGGTATTTATATCAATTAATAAAGGATTTAAAAAAAAATTACCAAACATTGAAGCAACATGATGTATTAGAAATTTGGATACGTTCTTAAAGTTAAGAAGCTTACGAAATTATTATATCTTACCAAATCTCTTATGGATGATTTTATAAACATCAGAGATATAATTAAAAAAATATATGGAGAATGCACAGTAAAAACTGCCAAATTGAAATCTGTAATGACAATTAATTAATTTTGTAAACTCGTGCTTGTTCCAAGAAAATGAGGCATCGATCATCCATAATAAAATATGTTTAAAGGAATATTTTTACTTCAAAAAATTAACTCCAGGATCAAACTTCTCGGATATAACCCGAAACTCGTTGATGGTATTACTCTATATGTCCTAATATTCCAAAACCTTCATCTTATTATTGGAGAGGATTAATTCAGTGATTTAGTTTAAACTTCAATCGTTTGTTTCTATTGAAGAAACTAAAAACTAAATAATCAAAATAACTTTTTTTCTATGAAAATGAAGTCGTTGTTATTGGTTTGAAGAAATAAATTAAATGATAAATATTTCCCATTTACTACATGATTTCGTGAAAGCTGACATTTTGTTGAGTTATGGAAAGATGTTCTTAAAACCTTATGATGAAATTTTAAACATTTAAGTAGAAACAAAATTATCGAAGGCATAGTTTTCCCCTAAATTTCTCAATGGCGAAGTCCGATGTAAAACAGTATTTTTAAAAAAATATGATACATAATAATTTCTATTTTTTTAAAAATAGGCTAACGTATTAATTATAATAATTTTTTGTTGAATTAGTCAAATATGTTTATATAATAAAAAGCTGGGTTTTAGAAAATAAAAATTTAAAAAACAATTCTCTTTAAAATACGGTTGTCATTCACAATATCTGTTTCATTCATTGCACACAAAGTAATAATATACTAGTTATCATAATTCGTCATGGACAACGAAATTAACCTTCAACAATACTTTTATCCATCACTGAAATGAACTAGATGTCCTATCATATAAATATTTTTAGTTCCGTGCCTTGTTTGAAAAATTTAGCTCCCTTAATGGTTCCTCAAGATCTTAAGAGATCTGGTTTGAATATCAAAAATTGTCATGTGAATTGGATTCACTGAGATTGACAATAATTTAAACGATATAAATCTGATCAAAATCTAAGTAATAATCAGAACGAACAAACCGATTAATAGTTTTAACCATTTCAGAGATAAATTCGTAGTTATAAATTATTTAAAACAATTCTTGAAGGCTTAAATCTTTGAGCTAGTATATGAAAAGAGAACATGAATTTAATTTGAGTATTATTTCCGGTTCCTTTTATTTTCTTCACGGTAAAATTTGGTATCAAATTGATTATCGTATTCTATATGACTACAAACTCTTACATTCTGTAAACTATCAATGATAAACTCTGATAATTTTGACTGCTTATATACTAATTCTTAGGTAAAAATGGATCACTTTGAGCGTAATAATCTTAGTAGATATATCAACAAGATTTACATAAATTAGTTAAGGTTTAAATAATAATTTATACTGCTATAACATTATATATATGCGACTTACTTCCAAGCATTGATAAAGACAAAAAAATTAATGTTAAGAATTTAAGTAAAAATAACTTTGGGATCTAACACAGCCTCACTCACGCCAGATGAAATCAATTTAATAATAATCTATTTTTAATGTATTTAAACAAAAGTTAAGTAAACTTATCGATATAATAAATTACTATAAAAAACAAATAAAATGTTAAATAAATTCATGTAGGTAATTATTAGAAAATGCATCTTAAAACCGTAACTAAAAGCGAAAATATACCATGATTCTAAAAGGGATAAAAAGACAGTAGTTAAATTCTTTCGAAAAAATTAAATCTTTTAATTAATTAAGCGTTTAAACAATGTTTCATAAACTGGGTTTCTGAAAAAAGCTGAAAATATAAAAAATATATAGTATTATCTAAAATGTATGTTTTTCTAATTGAAATTATCTAAGATGGGGTAATATTTGATGTGTCAAGACATTGTCACTTAAAATTTGAATTAGTGAATCTATGAGATGTATATTTAACACATCCAGGTTCTTTAGCTATTTTTTGCCTGAACGTAAGGCAGTCCAGCTGAAATTTTGTAAAAAAATAATGGTATAGTAATGAAAGATAAAAATTAAAAAACTAGACAATGCCAAAAATAATATATCTAAAATACCAATGAAATATAGGCTTTCTTGGTTAATTTTAAGAAAAAAAGGTAGCATCTTTATGTTCGTTAGTGTTGGTGGATAAGTGCAATCTAAAAAATTTGGAGGCTTAGTATGCCACAAAATTAAAGCCTAAAAATTATTGATATAAAAATTGCATGGGTTTTATCTATGCTTAGTCTACTGAAGTAATATTGAGCCAATGTAAAACAAACGTTCGGTCAACACAGGTTGTGTATTAAGAGTTAAGCAGCTTTTAAAATTTCTCTATATTCAGTGCAATAAGACTGACAGTTTGCTTCCTTAAGTTTACAAAAATCTTCAAAAGACTACAAAGGTACAATAAAATAAAAAAATTAATTTATTAAAAAAAATGATGGGCAAATGGTTGGAATAGCGCCTAGTGCCAAGTGTTCAGAGTAATCTAACCGAACCTATTAGCAATTAAAACAATTGAATATGAAAAAATTAAAAAAAGTAAATCCAGTCGATAATAATTAGCTAATATATGGAATTCCGTGAGTGATGGTATTTTAATGTCTGTGATGTTACCTAATCTGTATTTTTTAAAAATCACTTCAAGAATAAAAATCATTCCCAGTGATATTGCTTAATATATTAAAGAAACCAATTTTAACACTTAATTCAGTTTCTGACTGTGATATAGAGTAATCCACTCAGAAATATGTTGATTATTATATATAAACACTGTAATAATAATGAGTCAATTCTTAAAGCACCTTAGATGTATGGATTGATTCAAATAAAATATAACATTTTAGTTTCTAGCTCGTAGAAATAAGAAAAGCTCCTACCGTAGAAATTTAAAAACACGGCAAAGAGAATAAAATAAATACAATTTAAACATTCATATGTGTGAAACGATTATTATAAAGCCCTTATAAATACACGAATAATTAGATTAGTATAAAAATATTTATCATGATTATAATCATTTATATTCGAAGCAATTAATTAACTCCATGTATACACTTACAGCAGTTTTATAAAAATCAAATTAGGGGAATGTAAAAGCCTAAAAAATACATTTAACAAGCTACGTATATTTTTGTTGATAAAATTTTCTTTAAGGTTAATTTTAACTATTTCAGGATCCACTATAAACAATACTTAATGCTATTTAATGAAACTGATTTATCGACGGATGATATTTTTTAAAGAACTATGCAATCTAATTTAATAATTGGTTTTTAAAAAGTTTACGCTGATAAAAACAAACGTTGATATTAATTTTAAACATCGATAAAAAATACTTTTTGATCAACTGACCTACGGGATAAGATCAATGAGAATAATACATAATAAGTAATATTAAATTTTTTTGATTACGCTCAGGAATTACTACAGATATCATAACATATATATTTTTTTCTAATATTGTTGTCTTTAAACTAAATTTAAAAATCGATGATTTTTTACTTTTAAAAGGTTTAACGGATTACTACATCCAACTACTATTACAGTCCATATAAGTGTCAATTATATGAAAATTCATTCTAGTTGAAACTAGAAATGGTACAGATTAGTTTTCGAGGGAAAATATTAAACAAATGAATATGAAAATTATTACTAATTACATAATTTTCATATTCTGATAGAAGTACATTTTAGGTTGAACTATATATGCTAAAATTATTTCCTATACCCCGTTTAAAATTCAATGCTTAACCCAGAGAACGTAGGCCTTGGATGGCGTTACCCTGATCGAGATTACACGGTTAAAGGGTTTTAAGTAGGTTAAATTTCTACACTGCTTGTTAATAAGAAGGAAATATGAACTAACGTTTATCAGATTACGGATTCGGTTTAGATATAACTTTAATTCTACTGAATCATTCACCGAATATAAGAGATGCAGGCAGAAAATTTTATCCTTCAATTCTTATGAAAAAATTTCCTGGATAAAACGCTCCGTTTACATCAATCAACCCATAAAAATTTCTGATCAACTCTTATTTATGGGCGGATGTCATATACTTCGTGGAATCCTGCTGTGATTAGAAATACTTGTTATCTCATTTGGGTTATATCAACTACAGTTAAGCGACGAGATTATACATATTAAAATTTTTTACAAATTTCAGTAGATAAAAAAGCTTACATAATATTTTTATATAAAGGGTTTTACAAACAAGGCTTACCTTAAGATTATATCTCAAAACGTGATCAAATTTGGGAAGTACCTTTTTAAGTTTTGTTATAAAGACATCGAACTTTTCTTGCCACTTATCATCCGAAACTTGATCAAACGAGAGCTCTCTTGATGACTTTATGACTTCTTCATAGAGACAGCCTTGCATCGTCTTGGAGCTTCCACAGTGTTCTAGATCATACTTTTTGTAACCTAGTATCGATCCAATGCTGAATCCAACCTTAATAAACTTTGAAAATCAATAATTTTTAATAAAAAACCTCCTCGGCACTCGGTGTTGCTTCTTCGAATGCTAATTCAAAATACCTGATGTAGGCATCACGTAGAGAAGAGGAAACCCCGTCATTAAAACCTCTCTGATAAGATTCCCTTAAAAGATGCACAGATATCACTCAAGTAGTACATTTCAAGGCTCATAATAAATGCTTCAAAGTCCATGGAAGTTTCAAACAAAGGTCGTAATTAATCGACAGAATACGCTTTGCTTTGACTCGATGGCTTCATTTCGGAATGTTTTTTGGGATGTAACCTCACATTTTTTTAGGTCATTTTTGGAGTTGAACTTAGATACAATGTGAATTTGCAAATTGGATCTGTTGTAACCATGAACCAGGAGTCCAGTGATACCTAACCTGTCAAATATTTGTTCAAACCTATAATTTCAACAACGTAGCACCTTATATCAGTGACGATGAACCTTTTCTAGAAATTTTACTCTTTTTTTATATTTCACTATTCAAGATAACACTCACGGAAGGGCGGTGGGACTTGAACGTGGTATCTATTGAGCAATATCCTGTTTATATACTCATATTATTATTACAGCTTCATCAAACGGCAATAATACCGGCTACAGGTTTGCTCCACCTGTTGGACACTCTTCAGTCATTACCTTCTTGTTGAACCGGCACCACGATTCAGAAAGGTTTGGAAAAATTTCTGTCTGCGATAGCTCATCCTGAAAATGTTTGTATTGTCTAATAGAGAGTTCATCTTTCAATTTATGATATGTCAGAATGAACAGATTTAATAAAAACTGATTAGTTTATTGTAATTTTTTTATGTAATTCAATACTACATCAAAAGAAAGATATTGTTTAAACTGTAATTTTATCACAAAACTTCAAGATTAATGAGTAGTAATCTTTGAAATTATTTTTCTTTTTATATAAGGACAGTGATAATATAAAAAAATTAAAAAAATGTGTTGATAATTTTTTAAAAATTTCGAAAGTTAATACCATAACAGCTTAGTTTTTGGCAAGGTAGTGCTTAAGAAACTAAAGAATTATTGAAAAAA